>CAIGQQ010034267.1:1372118-1395386 GCA_903798035.1 Danio albolineatus
GAAGAGCTGAGTGAAAGCCTCCAGAAATGAGCCACTCGCAAACGAATAAAGGCCAAAGCCTGCTGACTTTGAAGAGCGGTGAACTGATGACCTTCACGGCCAATCACAGTCATTTCTGTTAAGCACTGGAGAATACTATGGAAAATCAGCTTTGTTTCAGAACAAGCTTAAATGTTAGCAGGAAATGGACGTTTTTAAAATTTGGGTACCGGGACAAAACTATTACAGACAACACAGGGGTGTGCTACAGAGGACTGCATTGTTTTACTGTATCTCTCATTGGGTTACATAGGCTGAAGCAGGAAAGCGTCCCCTCTGTGTTTACCTGGTGCCATTAACTGAAGCCAAGGAGGACACTTAAGCGTATTATTCTTAAAGAGATTGTAATTTAGTTTGATGCTTAATATGCTTTTTTAAACTCTTTAAATTAAACTTAACTAAATTACATTAAAGTGATACTACACTTTCTTTTTTTTTCCCCACCGCAGCCTTGCTATCCTTTTTTTAAAATGGTGGCAGCGTGAAATAAGTGTATAGCACCAGCATTTGAAGTACATTAGAAATTAGTCTGGGAATCAGATTATTGTTTGAGATTTGTTGTTATTCTAGTGAAGATTGACTCGTTTCATATAAGGTTTTCTATTTTCTGTAGGCATGTTGCTCATGTTTGGTGTAGACGATAGCTATGTTTCCATCCAAAAATTCTGATTAAAGTTATGTGCTAATCTGGAATATCACATAAAACATTTGCGAATTAAGCTCTGTTTCAATCTAATGAATCAAAGAGAACAAAATCGTCACTCACTTATATACTGATGCCAGTTATCAAAAAGAAAATGTGGGTCTTCTTTCATTGCAGCCACTCAAGACAGTTCTGAGACATTTTTAGAAATAAAGGTACAAAATCTGTTACTGAGGTGGTACTTGTCAAAGGGTACATTTTTGTTCCCTACAGTTACTTAAAGGTGCTTATTATTACCTAAAAAGTACAAATGTGTACCTCAAATTAACTTAAAGGTGCAAAAGTGAATCTTGAAAGTACAACGGTGTACTGTAAATGTATTTAAGGGCACTCATGACGGAAATGATCTTTAGTAAGCTGTTTGGACAGAACTGTGTGTAGGTATAGTGTGTCCACGGTCATACTGTGGTCACATAAAGACAATAAGTCTCTTTTTTAAAAATGGACCGCTTTGATTGACAGCCATGTATTAACATGTCTTCATAGTAACGATTATAATCACATCAACAAGACAAGACATGCGCAAAACAACTGGTATTAAAAGATCTGTTGAGCTTGCTGTGATCAGCAAATATCATTAAATGTAAATGAGTTTTACAAGTGTAAAACGTTTTTAAAACAGTGCATGTTTGTAATAAATTACAGCGATTTTACCATCTTTACTTTATCATCACAGCCGCATGTCAATACAATTATAAAAGAAGACACAACAGTGTGGAGCACAAGGCCTGTGATTGGTCATCTTGGTATTGCTGGTGGCCAGAGGGCTTAACAAGTCTTGAGTTTTTATGGAGGACGCCGACCTGATTTCACCAAGTAGAACATGTTCCTGGATTAACATCTATGTTGATCCTGGAACAACATTCCAAACAGCGAATCAGATTTAATGGATATGTGTACCGTTTATGTCAAGTTTGTGCTTAAGGTTAGGTTATGAACCCACATGACTGTTATCCAACTATTATTCCCTCCGATATTGGGAATAGTTACAGTTATGGTTTGGTTTTAAGGGTAGGGAATAGGTGTGGATTACATTTCCGGATAAAAAATGATGCTCCGGAATCAATATAGATGTTAACTCAGCATCGCATCTCACTTGGCAAATCATGACATGCCATGGAGAAGCTCCGGATGGAGACTCTTGTTTTGTGTTTATCTAATGATTAAATTTGTTCAATGTTCGCCAGTTCTCATCTCTTTCTTCTTAGAACGAGTGTGAGTTTGAACTACTCTTAACAGTAACATAGTAGACCTTTCTGGCATAAACTCAAAGCACTGGCAAAGAAACTCAACTCAGTGGAAGATAGAAACCCCACTGCCTACCAGCATTTCAGTGTTATTGCAGCATTCAAGTGTTATCGCAAAGCAACATGGAGAGAATGCAGAAGTATAAATGCTCACAATTGCATCGACTAAATATGTGCAGCGTATGTGCCATGGGGTACACTGATCACTCTGCACAGAAATATAAATCAGGCTTAGGGCTTTTCCTATTGGGTTTAACGAAAGTGCTGCAAACCAAACCTTCACATCAAACCGTGCACATCAACCAAGTAAACCATCACTTTTGAAAAGGTGGTCATGTGTATTTCCAAACGAACAATGGTACATTCTAACTGAAATATGAATGCACAACAAGTTAAAGACATCTAAATGAATCAAAAACAGGAAGTTATTGCACAAGATGGAATACTACAGATCACATTATTTGACATTATGAAAATTATGGTGTATCACAACTTACTGTACATAAGCAGAGGCCAAACGTGAAGCAGCATTGGAGCAGTGTTGGAGGAGATCTTCATTTTAATGTACATTGGAGACATCCCTGGTGCTGTTTTGAACATTAACCCTTTAAACAAGAAACATTAAATATGACCCATCATCAGTTCTCAGCTGATAGAAATAAAACAAAAGGACATGCATACATTGAGCATGTTTAGTCTACCACAGAACAAACTGGATGTTTGCTAAATCCTGTCACAAAGTGTTAACCTGGTCAGCCAGGTTGTGAACTTAACCCTTTCTCTTTAAGTACTGTGATGAAAACGCTAGTGTGAACCAAATGAGAACAAATAAGAACCAAACTAAAAGCGAGAGCATCCTTTTAAGAAACATTAACACTTGTGATTTTTTACCTGGTGTTATGAAACCATGTCAAAACTCTACCTACTCAAGAACAGTTAGAATGGTATGCTGATGATACACATGGCAACTTTTTGAGCGATATTGCTGGGCAACTTTGAGAAATGATGCCATAAAGGGGCAACCAGGTGAGACACGGGGTACATCATTAGGGCAATGGGTCACACATACAATATTTTTGTCCATTTTAAATAGAAATGTAGCCAAACAACATCGCTCTGTAAAATTGCCCAGTTATGTTGCTCAAAATGTTACCCGTTGTATCATCAGCATTAGATTCTAACATTCTAACACAGAATGTTAGGAGGCCATCAGCCAATTGCAGGCATAATTTTCAAATGCTTTAGACAGCCACAGAATCACTGCATGTTGTGTCCACCGTTACATAAGCCTTGTGATACTTTGAACGTAAGTAAATAACTTTTTAATTTTAAACTGGGTACAACAAAGTTCCATTAATTGTGTCACATCTCACCATTAAATATTAAAAGAAGACTTAATATGATTCACAAAATACAGGAACAGTCCAACATTTCTGGGCCAGTCCTACACATTCATGTCTTTATGTATGTTTCATATCTCACAAACAAGGATCAGTTCATGAATCTCTCTGTGAATGAGCTGATGATCTGAATCAGGTGTTTTAAGTAAGGAAGACATACAAAATGTGCAAGGCAGGGGCTGTTTCTCAATATTCATTCTTCAGCGGTCTTGCGTCCTCGTGTTCTCTTGTAACGTCATCATCATCCGCCGAAGATCAGTTCCAATACTCAAGACCGCAAGAATGGAGGACGCGTGAAAGCTCCCGGATGTGTTCTTGATATCGAGGAGTCGAGGACGCAGCGATGCAGACTTGAGCACCAAAGTCCCAGAAGTCATTGCGACTGAGGGTGGGAAGCGCAGCGCTTTGTATAGATTTATTATTAAAGTTCAGAGATATACTTATTTACCTCAGGAGTTTCCCTAAATGAGACGGTGAAAGAAAACATTACCATAAACATCTTAATAAAGGCATAAACACATTAAGGGTGTTTATTTGTTGAAATGTGTATTAAAATCTGTGTTATTTGTGATGTGCAGCGTATATTTCTTAAGTCTTTATGCATAACATATATTGTGAAACGGGGGAAAACAATAAATCGCTGTATAAATGCTGTAATGTTTAAATTATTTTCGGTTAAAGACGCGTGAGGATGTGACCATCAGGAAAAACACAGAATCTCAGTCCTCACAGGACGCGTTCTCTGTTCTCGCGGTCTCCCGAGTTCGTTCTTCCGATGTGACCTGGCAAGACCGGTTTCCACAAGAACACGAGTCCGTTCTCTGTGTTCTTGGAATTGAGAAACAGCCAGGGTGTTTTGAAGACTGGAATTGGGAACCACTGAGATGAAAACTGCATGCAGCACAAAGAGAAAATAATATAGAGGAACAGAACACATTTGTCAGAACCACAGAGTTATTCCACAGATAACCTTGTAAAACTAATGCCAGAAAAAGAGGGTTTGGGCCAGTTGGCCATATTGGAAAGCAGAATGTAAAACAGCACAGACCCTAACAAAACTCATTTTGCTGATTAATGCTGCTCAAAAATTTAAATAGTGTCATGTTTTGCCAGTACTAAACAGGTTAATTATGCTGGTCCTGTGCTTGTTTTTCTAGTCCGATGCAGGTCCTACAGGCAAAGACCAGCATAAACCAGTAAACCAGCATAATAGCATAATTAACCAGCACATCGGATATTTTTTTTTTTCAGTACTAAGTCATTTTCTATATGATTAGCTGTAGTTTTTCCACCAGTGGTTTAGGCAGCACAAATAAGTAGAAAAATTATGTGTTTTCACAAAAAAAGCATCTGATAAATGACTAAATGCAAGGCCATTATAAAGATATTTGCATGTAAACAACAGCATGGTAGGTCTACCTGACAAAAGTTTTGTCGTTGATCCCAGTTGTAAGAACAACAAATAATAACTTGACTTCTAGTTGGTCATTTGGAAAAGTGTTAGAAGGCTGATTTTTTTCGATGAATCATCTGTTGAACTGCATCCCAATCATCACAAATACTGCAGAAGACCTATTGGAACCTGCATGGACCCAAGATTCTCACAGAAATCAGTCAAGTTTGGTGAAGGAAAAATCATGGTTTGGGGGTTACATTCAGTGTGGACGTGCGAGAGATCTGCAGAGTGGATAGCAACATCAACAGCCTGTGGTATCAAGACATTTGGGCTGCCCTTTACATCACAAACCACAGGAGAGGGCAAACTCTTCTGCAGGATAGCGCTGCTCATAATTCAGCTTCCACATCAAAGTTCCTGCAAACAAAGAAGGTCAAGGTGCACCAGATTGGGTAGCCCAGTCACCAGACATAAACATTACAGAGCATGTCTGGGGTAAGATGGAGGAGGCATTGAAGATGAATCCAAAAAATCTTGATGAGTCTTGCAATATTCTAGATGATCGCCAGTAAGGAGGGTACTTTATTCACTTTAAATAAAGTGATTCTCTTTAATGTTGTTGATACAGACTCATTCATCAATTATTTGCAGTAAAAATGCTGATTACTAGGGCTGTAACGATACGCGATATGAAACCGAAATCGCGACACTAAGATCCACGATCCTGTGTCGCGATGTGATAAGGAAGAATCGCGACACACCCGTGACTAACTTTTCAATCATGTAACGCCTTCCTGCGAAAGTTGAGCAAGTTGAAGAAGAACGTGAGGAAACATGGCAACTAACCCAGAGATTGCAGACCCTCCCTCTTCATATAAGTCAGCAGTATAGCAACATTTCAGCTACCCATTGGAGATAAAGGATGGCAATTGCTCGACAAGACCCAAACAATATGCCGTAAGTGCTAGTGACAGCATATAATACAGCATATTTTTTTTCCGCATATAAGATGCTTTGCTCACACTGTTAATCTGGCTGCACAGAGAGGGATGGGCGTTCACCAGATGTCCCGACTTTAATATGGGGTTCTCTGAAACTATGAATATTTAACTTTAATTTTATTTAAGCTATTTTATATACCAAACCAACACAATCTCACGGCAACTTTGGCGCTGAAGCATTTAGCGCGCTTGTTTTGAAGCGCATCACCGCAAAGGTTATTCATTATTCTTTTTTATCTAGGCTAGTAGTTAACTGACCAACCAAAACTACCTCACAATTAATATACAAATTATACCTAACGAAATTCGTTTCAAAAAGATATTTTGTCCAAGAAAAATGTATGAATTATATTTTTGTTTGTGCCTGTCCAACTGTGCGGTGAAAATGTGTTCCGCTCCGGGGAAAATAAGAGTTTAATAGTTCACAGCAGAAAGGGCACGGTCCGTGCGGGCTTTCTCCATCTTCTCAATTGTGTTGGGCACAGCTAGGTTCAGTTTGGAGGCGTTTTGACGCCAGTGTCCATTCCGTGTCAATGAAATGGAAAGTTAGCGACATGTAAAGTGTCATTTCTGTAGCCTACTCGACCACATCTGATGTAAGTGAAAAATACTCGACTGTGGTGGAATTGGGCTGTTGCAGCTCACCACGGATACGTTTGTAGGCTCGTAGAATAGCTGTTTTGGAGAAATATGTACGTCCGGACAATTCATTATAGCTTTCGGGTGTGGTTACGAGGTCTCCGAAAGAAAAAAAAAGTATTGAAAGACACTATTTTTTTCGCAGAGATTCTTGGTTACTGCATCAGTGCATTTGTTCCACCACATTGTCCCTCCTATATTTTGTGCATCGCTTAAATGCATCACTAATTGATGGCTGCACCTGTTCGTCTGACTTCTGCGCTCGATTTTTTTCATACTGCATTGGCCATTTTGGCAGCCTCATTCTTGTGCGCTTTGTATAAATGAGTTGTGTTTCCTCCACATGCTGCCACATTTGTCAGGTAAAGTTTACATCTCTTAAATGTAAGAGAACTTGATTGAAAAAGAATTTTCAACATGCTCGAATCATCTCCACAATGGAGTTTAGTTCTGTTTGTTTTTCAACAGTATTTTGTTACAAAAAAAACAGAAGTGTTATAGCTTTGTCTATTTATTTATTTTATATTTGGCTATTTATATAGTTAATAATTTGCATGGTTAATCTTGTTCTTTGGTGTTCAGTTTATAAAGATTTGTCAAATGTTATTTGATAAAAAATATTGTAAAAAAAAAAAAAAATCCCACCTCTCACGAAAAAAATCGTGATACGAATCGAATCGTGGGTCAAAAATCGTGATACGAACCGAATCGTGGGTTTGGTGTATCGTTACAGCCCTACTGATTACCGATGTATTTTCCATGTGTCTGCTATTCAAATATTACCTTTCTAGTTAGCGTTAGCTCGTTGCATAGTGCAACATACTAATGTCACAGTGATAAAATACTAATACTAATAATACTTACAGTATAATAAAATACTAATGTCAATCACAGGCAAAGGAGAAGGAAAATATTGAGGGCCAGCAGAGCAGGGTCAGATGTACAGTGTCAGGTAAGGGGGTGAAGGGATAATGACAGTTTTTATTTAGATGAGCAGTTTCATTAATGTTTTTAGTGTTGTGGCTGTTCAGCAGACGAACCTCACAGTCTAACCTATTTACAGTATGATCTGTCCATTTAACAAGTGTAATGTAAACAAGTGAGTTATTATGAGTTTAGAAAAAATCTTTTCCTGCATTTCTTCTACTTCAGGAGTCAGTCTGCTGACCGCACACAACATAAATAATCTGAAGAAAAATCTGCTGTGATTGAACCTGAGAAAAACTTAGAAATAAATAACCATAATGAGCCAAAGTGTTTAACTGTGGGAACATATCTTTATAAGTACAATTTGACTGTATTATTTGTGTCCCCCTCAAAAAAATCCCTCAAGGGAAATTTTATATTTATTGTCCCCCCTAGTGTTAAATCAGATTTACGTCCTTGGATAGGCGACAAGACTTTTGTCAGGTAGTGTACTACTGAACATGCTGTTCTGTTTATTTATGTCGCCAGAAATTACATGAATAAAAAAGCATGAATGTTGTCAAGATTTTAACCATGGAAATCCTGGTTCAGTCTGGACAATCAAAACACCATTTGTTTCTCGTGTTTCTCACCATTTTTTTCTCACTTCTGCTTCATTTGTAACAACTTTTTGCAGTCTATATTAGGCTATGCTACATGTTTTTATTTCTTCTTCTTTCTCAGGTCTGACCGATTATGCCTAGTTCAGACTGCGTGATTTTAGCCCAGATTTTGACTCGCGGACAGGTTTTGAGAAATCGCTGACAAATGCCTGAAATCACAGGCAAATCGGTGCTCGTGCACGCGATTGACAGTCACACAATATGAACTATCAAAGACGCGATCTGAGAGAATCGCCCATGAGTCGCCGATGCCAGGGAGATATAAGGCATGCTGAATATCTGGAGCAGTCGGCGACTCAAATCATGCAGTGTGAAATGGGTTTAAACAAAGCAGCGACAAAACGCTAGCCCAGATAATCATGCAGTGTGAAAACATCTGTGACACGACTACTTTGAAAATCATGCAGTCTGAGGCATTAGCCTACCTGATAAATGATAACAGTCGATCATTTTCAGATAAAATGTTTGGTGCAATGGCCACTTGTGACGGTCGTAGTGACTAATCAGTGTCCACTAGATGGAGGTGTTCCGTGATTTTGGTATTTCTCAGGAGTGGTGGACAGGTGCAGCGTTTTGCCGTGATTACGTTTGGACCAGGTGCGGAGTGTTACCTGTGATGTGCGTTTGGATAAAGACCAAGAGAACAGGACTGCGGGTGTTCATCCTTCCCTCTTCTGCTTTGGAGGTTTTTTTTTTTCTTTTCTTTTTTTTTCTTTTCTTTTACATTTATGTATCATTTCACTTAATTTTGATTAAATATATTTAAGTTGATTTGATTTTCTGGTTTGGACTTTATTTTGGTTTTGTTACTTTCTTCTTGAGCCAGGAGGTTGTTAACACACTCTAAACCAAGAAGAAACATTATTGACTATATATTTGTTTTTGTTTTTTAATATTTAAATGCATTTTTAAAAGAGGGTAATTTCAGTTTGGCGAACTGCAAATTGTAAAAGCTAGATGTAGAGCAAGGAAACGACAGTGTAATGCATAGTGGGTATTTAGGACATGGGAGCCTAATTCCCACTGATATATTGATGTACTAGCTATATCATTTACACTCGCATACACTCCTTTATTAGGACACCTTACTAGGTTGGACCTCCTTTTGCCTTCAGAACTGCCTTAATCCTTCATGGCATAGATTCAACTAGGTATTGACATATTCCTTAGAGATTCTGGTCCACATTGACATGATAGTATCCCACAGTTGCTGCAGATTTGTCAGCTGCACATAAATAATGTGAATCTCCCGTTCCACCACATCCCAAAGATTCTCGATTGGATTGATGTCTGGTGACTGTGGAGGCCATTTGAGTACAGTGAACTCATTGTCATGTTCAAGAAACCAGTCTGAGATGATTTGTGCTTTATGACATGCTGTATGACTGGAGGTAGCCATCAGAAGATACACTCTTAAATCTTATTGCTCCCCATTCTGATGCTCAGTTTTAACTGCGGCAGGTTGTCTTGACATCCTAACCGCTTGGCATTGAGCTGCAGCCATATGTGATTGACTGATTAGAAATTTGCGTTACCTTTCAGTTGGACATATTTAATGTAAAAAAAAAAAAAAAAAAAAGGCAGAACACAACTCGACGTGACGTAGATTGCATTCTCTCTATTGAACAGTCACCTCACAGTTAGAGGGAGGAAAAACAGGGTCAGATAGTTAAGGGGAAAAAAAAGAAGTCAATCTGAGTTTGAGTTCTTAAGTGAAAAATTAATTCAGGAAAAATTCAAACTTCATGATGATCTTTAAACACATTGTGACGCTGCACACCATATAGCCTAAAGACGATGACCCAGGTTAATTGCATATACAGATTTGTGATTAATTGTTAACCCTGGCTTTATACAGTATAGACAATGTGTAAACCAAGGTAAAGCAATAACTCAAGATTCTGGTAGGGTGACTAATGGTATCAATTTCACGTGTGAAAATCTCTATCATTTCGGTGTTATTTTGACACCTGTTTTGTGCAGATTGTGTTGAGGTGGATTTCAGCTTCTCATCTTCCACCATCAGCCTCATCACCACATGCTTCTAAAACCACTCTTCATCTAATCCAGACAAGTTTTTCCAGGTAGGCCCAGGGGCGCCGCTAGCAATTTTGGGCCCCATGAAAAAATATGAGGATGGGCCCCCTACTACCAAGCTAGCTATCCAAACTCTTTGTCCGCGATGTAGTTATACTGACCTATGCCTTTTATTATAGATTTTGTCCACCAATTATCAGTATTTAGTAAGAGACGACCATGACTGTAGCTAGCAGATGATTTATTGTTCAAATGTAAACATAGTACAAAAAAAGGAACAGTAATAAAATATTCATTGAACTCAGAATTATTAGCCCCGTTTATTTTTTCCCCAATTTCTGTTTAACGGAGTGAAGATTTTTTTTAACACATTTCTAAACATAATAGTTTTAATAACTCATCTCTAATCACTGATTTCTTTTATCTTTGCCATGATGACAGTAAATAATATTACACTGGATATTTTTCAAGACACTTCTGTACAGCTTAAAGTGACATTTAAATGCTTAACTAGGTTAATTAGGTTAACTAGGCAGGTTAGGGTAATAAGGGCAAGTTATTATATAACGATGGTTTGTTCTGTAGACTATCAAGAAAAAAATTGCTTAAAGGGGCTAATAATTTTGACCCTAAAATGTTTTTTAAAAAATTAAAAACTGTTTTTATTCTAGCCAAAATACAACAAATAAGACTTTCTACAGAAGAAAAAATATATCAGACATACTGTGAAAATTTGCTCTGTTAAACATCATTTGGGAAATATTTAAAAAAGAAAAAAAAATTAAAAGGGGGACTAAAATCTGTATGTGTGTATATCTGTATGTGTGTGTGTGTGTTTACACGTGCTTGTGTAACTGAGTACATGCAGTAAAGTAATACAGACAGAATTCTGCAGATTTATTACATTTAAATTACGCCATTCACTATGGGCTCTACTTTAACAATCTAGGCTCAAAAGACTGGCTTGAGGAGCATCCTGGCTATGACATATTTAAAACATACATAATTAATTCAAAACTTGTCTGCATGGACATTGAGATATTGTTTTACACTATTCTGCTGATATGGTATGAGTTTGACTAATCAGTTATATTACTAGAAATGGTCCACTGGGCAAAAAATAAATAAATAAATAATTAAATATATCATTATCTTTCAAGGAAACCTAACTTGATAAATTTAAAGGTTTGTCTTTCAGTTTTATGTTTGCTTTGCTGTTATAACTAATATCATTCTACATAATCAACATTGTGGAAAAATAGCAGTCATTTAATAGTGGCCACGTCAACAATTAAGTTAATATCATAGTGAAATTAATAGTTAAACGCAGACTGCAATGCACATGCTATTTTTAAAGGCAGGATCTCAGTTACCTGCTTCTTCAACTGGGAGATGAGTTTGGGGAACTTCGTAGGGAAGAGCGGGTGAGGGCGTACTGTATATATAGAGAGCTCGTCATTAGCAAAGTAAATTAAACTAGCGGCGCTATCATTACCGCAAAAAGAAAGCTCTGTGAATAAACATAACGTTACCTTTCTTTTCAAAAAACTGTGATAGCAACTGCCGTTACCTTTTCACCCTCTCTGCTATTTGTAGCCTCTCTTTTCGTTTTTGATGACCGGATTTAATCTTTGTTAACCTCGACTCGAGGTCATCGCTGCTTTGACAGTTTACCTGACGATCGCTCGCACTCATCAAAGCATCAACTCTCTTCCCGCTACTGACGGACTGAACCATACAGTGAAAGGAGGGGGGTGCAATTTGACAGTGACAGACACGAGAGGCCGATATAAGCCGTTTTTTTCCTAATAAATAGTTTTACTTGTAATTTAGAGATACATTAATAATTTATATTACGTTATTGTACTGGTATTAATTATAAAGCAGATCTCTGGGGGCCCCTAGCGTGCATGGGCCCTTAGAATCGTCCTAACTTTCCCCCCCTTAGCGGCGCCCCTGGGTAGGCCTATAGACTATTAAAATAATATAATCTGCTACAACATAAGAATAAATTGATGGTGATATCCAGGCTGTACCGACATTCCAGTTATTTTAGATTTTTTAATGTATGGGCTAAAGGGTCCGTGTATCATCCGTTCATTTGATTATTCCTTTTATTCTGGAAAACGAAACCTCAGAAAAACAGTCAATATTTCGTTTTTCTGTTTATTCTGTAGGCACAAAAAACCGAAAGCTCATCTGTTATTCTGCTTATTAACTTAAAACGGAAAATTAAAACAAACACAAAACAAAAAAGAAATAATGAGTCAAAAAACTTTTTGTTCATTTGTTTTCCGGTTATAAACGGAATGCAGGAAATGAAAAAAACGGCCGTTTTTCCGTTTTTCTTTTGCTGACAAAAAAACGAAAAAACGAGATTTTGGCTGGATTTTTGCTTATTTAATCTAGGGTGGGAAAACAAATAAACGACTTCAAAATTCATTATAGACATCTAGACCGGCTGAAACGCCCATTTCCCTCTGATTGGCCAACCAAATCTGAGCTCGTGACGTCACCCTCAAAATAAAAGCCCTAAACGCAGGCTTTTAATTATTATTATTGAATTATACAGTATATATAAACTAAGTTTACATATTCTATCATTTGAACCACACACAGTTAGCAGGCTTACATTCATTGCGTATGTATAAATTAAATAAAGACAAAATTAGCGGTATTAGACATTTGCCATTAAAATAAATTCATAGTTCGCTGCCGAACATCTTGCTGCTGTGCACCTGTGCATGATTGTTTCTGAGCAAGGCCTTTATAATAATAATAATAATAGTAATAATAATAATAATAATTATTATTATTATTATTATTGTTGTTGTTGTTGTTGTTGTTGTTGTTGTTGATGTTGTTATTATCATTTACTAGTGTTTTTTATTGTTTAATTTATTTTAATAGTTGCTAGCAGGACCAGAATAAGAACACATTGGGCCCCGAGGCTAGGCTATAACAAAGGGTACTGTTTGTTTTTATTTATTTTTATTTTTTAATGATATATATGCTATAAGTCTATTGTAAATATTTATTTGATAATTAATACCATTTGATTGCAATTCCAAAGTAGGCCTGTCTTATCATTAATTATTTGTTGTTGTTGCTGTTAATATTGTAGGCTACATTATATATTTACTATTGCATTAAATAATAAAAAGGAAGTGCGTTCAGTAAAGCGGGTGAGGCGCATACAAATCAGCGCACTATGCCGAATTAAGTTATCTTTGACCTAATGCTTAAATTGTAGAAAATCTTCAAAACTACTGGACTTTAATCAAGCCTTTTCGGAGTATTACTGTTGATAATAGCTTAGTACTTATAAACGATCAGTTTATAAAATACATAATTTACGGATCTACAGAAGAATGTAGCCTATACGCATTATGATCGTTGCATGATCAGAGCGAAGCGTTTATATAACCTAGGCTATACATTTTCTAGAAACTATAAAAATCTAAACTCTAATAAAAATATTAGAAACTATAAAAATCTAAACCTATTGACTTAAAAACTTAAAATTGGCAGAGTAAATAAAGTGTTTGTTAAATGAAAAGGCAGGTATCTATTGCAGCATATGATATGCGCATGCATTTAAAGCTTTGGAAAATGGCTCATAAAAAAGGACAACGACATACATGCTTTTAACAAGTCGTAATAAAAAATGACGATAGGCTATAACAACGGTGTAGGGGAGCGCGGGGCACAAAGTCACGCGGGGTAAAATGCAACGGGGTTTTAAGGTGTTCGCTCAGGATTAATTGTGGCATGCTTCCAAGGCAGACGTCTTCCTGCCAATTATTTAAAAAATTGGATGAGAAACACAGGAGAAACAATTTTTGCACCATAAAAGTAATTTTTAATATAGTCGATATTTTTTATTTAAAATAAATCTGTGAAAGTATGCAAGTAAAATCTTATATTGCTGTGATTACCGTCTTCTAGACTAAAAGATGAAACCATTTTACAAGATGTAAAAAACACACAGTAACTGCTAGACAGTTTTGAAGAAAACACGACACAGCGGGGCTAGTTGTAACAGGGTGTTACAATTAAGCCACACACTGTTGGACACCAGTTAAACTAACAAAACATGTTTTGAATTTTGAGTGTAATGTTGAAAACTTTTTTATATGTAGCCTATATATTTTAATAGTAAATCCATATGTGTTTGTCCAATAGATAAATAAATAAATAAACACTGTGTTGTGTAGAATAAAAATCAATTGAGTGAAGAACTGAGTAAATATAGCAACTATTTAAAGCAAACAGAAATTAAATTAACTGTGTGAAATCTGCCTTTGTAAGCATGGTGTGTACAAATAATCAGGAAGACGAGATTGAGACCAATCGCTCTTGCCCAATACACTGAATTTACAGTTATACAGTATTGTACTGACACCTAGTGGCCAAATGCCAGTATACAATGTATGAAATTTTAACACTCCTTTGCAATTGCAAATCATTCATTCATTCGTTAATTTTCTTTTCGGCTTAGTCCCTTTATTAATCTGGGGTCGCCACAGCGGAATGAACCACAAACTTATCCAGCATTTGTTTTTACGCAGCAGATGCCCTTCCAGCCGCAACCCATCTCTGGGAAACATACATACACACTCATTCACACTCATACACTACGGACAATTTAGCCTTACCCAATTCACCTGTACTTTGGACTTGTGTGGGAAACCGGAGCACCCGGAAGAAACCTACACAACCACGGCGAGAACATGCAAACTCCACACATAAATGTCAACTGACCCAGCCGAGGCTCAAACCAGCGACCTTCTTGCTATGAGGCGAACGTGCTACTCACTACGGCACCGTAGCGTAAATTATGTATTTTATAAACTGATCATTTATAAGGACTAAGCTAGTAATAACAGTAATTCTCCAAAAAGGCTTGATTAAAGTCCTGTTTACAGTCCTGTCCTGTTTCTACAATTAGGTCAAAGATAACTTAATTCGGCATAGTGCGCTGATTTGTATGCGCCTCACCCGCTTTACTGAACGCACTTTTTCTATTATTTCAAGCAATAGTAAATATATAATGTAGCCTACAATAATAACAGCAACAACAACAAATAACAATTAATGATAAGACACTTTGGCGTTGCAATAAAATAGTATTAATTATCAAATAAATATTTACAATAGGCTTATAGCATATATATCATTAAAATAGGATAAAATGAAATAAAAACAAATGGTACCCTTTGTTATAGCCTAGCCTCGGGGCCCAATGTGTTCTTATTCTGGTCCTGCTAACAACTATTAAAATAAATTAAACAATAAAAACACTAGTAAATGATAATAATAACAATACAATTATTAGTAATATTAATTAAGCCTGCTAACTGTGTGTGGTTCAAATGATAGAATATGTAAACTTAGTTTATATATACTGTATAATTCAATAATAATAATTAAAAGCCTGCGTTTAGGGCTTTTATTTTGAGGGTGACGTCACGAGCTCAGATTTGGTTGGCCAATCAGAGGGAAATGGGCGTTTCAGCCGGTCTAGATGTCTATAATGAATTTTGAAGTCGTTTATTTATTTTCCCACCCTAGATTAAATAAGCAAAAATCCAGCCAAAACTCGTTTTTTCGTTTTTTGTCAGCAAAAGAAAAACGGAAAAACGGCCGTTTTTTTCATTTCCTGCATTCCGTTTATAACCGGAAAACAAATGAACAAAAAGTTTTTTGACTCATTATTTCTTTTTTGTTTTGTGTTTGTTTTAATTTTCCGTTTTAAGTTAATAAGCAGAATAACAGATGAGCTTTCGGTTTTTTGTGACTACAGAATAAACAGAAAAACGAAATATTGACTGTTTTTCTGAGGTTTCGTTTTCCAGAATAAAAGGAATAATCAAATGAACGGATGATACACGGACCCTAAAGCAACAGCTCTCTCAGAAAAGATCCTATGACTTTTTAAGCAGAATAACTTATGTCAGAATCAGATGTTTGATCAGTGAAGGTTAAAAGAACTTTCGTTATATTTACATCCTACAAGATATTGGCCTCATCATGTTGACATGACCAGTGAAGCTGTCAAAATATTTGAGTTGCGGTTTTGACACCCTTTGAGTAGTAACAGCAGATCTGCACTTTGCAAATGCCAGGTGCTGGAAACATCATCTAGAACACATTCAAACACATTCTTAACATATAGAAATACATAGGCTTTTGTGAAAACAAAACATAAAAAGAATAATCATCATATAGCCTAGCCTATATAGTGCGTTATTTAATAATAATATCAATACAGAGTATGCCCATAATGGTGGAACTCATATACAATGAAAAGTACATTCATGAACAATAATTATGATGAATAATCCATATCTATCTATCTTCGCATATTTCAGGCCTGCTGCCAGGGGGATCGGGTGGTTTGAAATACCCACGCCACTGGCAAAGGTCAAGAATTTGTCCCAATAAGTGAACTATTTTGTCCTATAGATGAATTACCGGTTTGTAAACATTCAGAATGCGAGCGCATCTGGGTTGCAGAAAAAAACAGGAGTGCTAGCATTTACAGTCAGGAATCCGATGCGGTACAGAGTTTGTTGTTGTATTAGAGATAAGTTATATTGATTACTTATTATATTATTTACATGATGCTGTCAGTCTATTATAACAACTTGTCAGCCAGTGATACAGGCAAAATTAACTTTTAAAGTGAGCATCGTTCCTCTGACAGATGCATTTGCGATTGCACCCTCCCAATGGATATTGGATAAGACAAAATGGCCAAGCATCCAGCCCGAAATATACAATTAGCTTATTGAAACTCCAAGTGATTTTACAAGAAAGAAGTTAAAGGTCTAGAAGTCTTTGGATGCCTACAGTTTTGTTGGTCATGTGCAAGAAATAATATTCCATGATTACCAGATTCAAAACTATGTAGTGCTAAAAACCGAGGTTCTGCCTAGCCAAAGACAAGGAAAGAAGACGGAACTGTGCAAGGCCTGGGTAATCATTAACAAGCAAAATAACTGCATTCTGACAGCGAACTGCACCCGAATGGGAGGGTATGTCAACTTACATTTTTACATTTCATTCTTAGCATTCAGTGTCCGCAGTTTAATTCACCATATTTAACTGTTCTTGCTAAAAAATTATTGCTGCTATCCAAAACGAGTAATGTGTATAATTTCAGCATTACGAGAACTTACCTGATATGAAACGAGAACTGCAGAGTCAAGAATTTTTAATTGGGTCCTCACTCCATTCAGCTCTTATGATGGATGTTAGTCAAAGATGGCTGCTGTTGGCATTATAAGCAGTGTGGTGTATGGTAAAATTAAGGTTTTCAAAATTAAGGTCTTTCAATTTTGGCGTCCTACCACACAACACAACATGTTGCTATTGCAACCTGTCTTTTTTTAAGTTGGTAATTCGTCTATTTTGACTGCTTTATGCCCTAATAAATTGTGAAAATAATCCATTGAAGAAGGCTTTAACTCCAAGCAGAATCCTGTGTTGGCTGACGCTTCAGCATGACTGAGGAAAGTTGAATGTGCTGGCCAGTTTGCTGTTTAAATCAGGGATCACCAATCTCGGTCCTGGAGGTCCGGTGTCCTGCAGGGTTTAGCTCCAACTTGTCTCAAAACACCTGCCTGGATGTTTCAAGTATACCTAGTGAGAGCTTGATTAGCTTGTTCAGGTGTGTTTGATTAGGGTTGGAGCGAAAATCTGCAGGACACCGGACCTCCAGGAACAAGTTTGGTGACCCCTGGTTTAAATGAATGATATTTAAATGACAATAGGCTAGTTTTTCTTTAAAACTTTAACAGATTAATATTTTTGATATATGATGTAATTGATATGATGTAATGATAATTGATGTAAACTTTTAGGGAATGTTTTTGGTACATTTAAAAAAATCATATTCAGCAATAAATAGTGCTTTAAATGTCACTAAAATGCAACCTATTTAAACCTCATAATTAAAAAGAAAATGAGACGGATAACTGCAAAAAGCTCCACTTATTAAGAATAAAAAAAACACCCCTTTCACCAAGCTGGCTAAGGGCCTTCATTTCGAGGAAGTGCAACCCCTACATGGATGGAGTTACCACCAGGTGTCCCCATAGGTTTCAGTATTACTGTCCTGTCTCACTGTTACTTTTTTTGACCAGGCGCTAGATGGCGTATTAAGAGGTGAGGTCTGTCATTTACTGTAGATGTAAAGAAAATAGACAGCTTTCATACAGCCCTGAATCAATGCTAATACACAGATTAACAGCATCTTAAAAAAGCAAAAGAGCAAAACACCCTCTAGAAGAGGCGAGAAGCTAATCTGAGATGCATTGCAGCATCATGATTACATATTACAGCATAGACTTAACTCCAGTAATAGTTATTAAACTTCTGAGTTAGCAAACATAGTTTAAAACTAGCATAACCAGGTTGTCATTGCAGATAGTAATAAAAATGTTACTAGAGCAACAGATTAGCATATTAAGATGAATTCTAAAGGATGTTTGACACTGAATAATGCTTAAAATTCAGCCTTAAAGGGATAGTTCATCCAAAATCATCATTTACTCAAACTTTACTTGTTCCAAACCTGTTTGGCTTTCTCTCTTCTGTTGAAAACTGGAAAACACGTGAGCAACGTTCATAGTAGGCTACTTGTTTTTCTATGGAAGTATGTAGTAACAGGTTTGTAGCTTTTTTTTCAAAATGTCTTCTGTGTTCAACATAGGAAACAAACTTAGGTTTATAGCCACTTTGAAAGAGTACAATTTCACTTTTTTGTTGACTTATCCCTTTAAATCACTGGCATACATTAAAATTTAAACATTCAATAATAAATCTTATTTAAATTGTAAGAATTTTCACCATTATTGCATTTATTGCACTTCTGATCAAATAAAATTGTAAGAAGACTAGGCATTTAAACATCGTACTGATCCCAAACATTTGACTGCTAGTGTTTACGTCATATGTATGTATCATGTTAAAAACTGCTTTACTTAATTTGTAATGCATGTTCAGATTAACAGCATACCTGTCATTATTGGGATGTGAAAATAAGGGATACAACCCCCACCCCCACCCCAACCACCACCACACACACACACACACACACAAATGTTCAGAAAATTAATATTAATAAAGAAATTAAATTATCAATTCTCATTAACCCTTTTCTTCACTGTATAACTTACACATTCTGAATAAAGAGCAACAAACAAATCTCATTTATTATGATTTTTCATTTGATTAAATTAAATAAAAGAGGTGTCACTTTACAATACGTTATAATGAAAGCATTCGATTGCTTTCCTAACTTTTTATGCTCATTTAGGACAAATTAGTTGTGTTTGGAAAACCCCCCACCAAGATCGACATCTTTGGATGTTATTATTATTAATTATGTGTATATGTCTGTTCAAACACGCACCCAAAACCCAGTATCCACTTTCGCTACGCTTCAAATCATTTATACAGAATCCGTTTGGCAAACAGTGTCTATTTATCACTATGGAGCGAGTCAGCTGACAGTCACGCATCGCTATATGACTTGTTTTGAGGATTGCAGGAGGAGCGACGGCACCTGTAATAAAAAAAAGAAGAGAATCCCGCCGTTTTTATACTTTTTTCAAAGTGTTTCATGCCTAAATAAACCGAAAACACAGAACAGACTCACATTTAAGAGCAATGGGCGGCCCCTGGTGGTTCGGAGGTATAGGTTGCGTATAGGGAGGATCGGCTTTTTAATGTTTATTGCCACCCTTCAGAGAAAGACTGAAAATATGGGAAAATACATTTACGGGATGATAGCGGGATAGAACTGTAAAATAGGGGAGAATCCTGGGAAAACGGGAGGGCTGACAGGTATGATTAACAGCCATTTCACACATTGCATCTCTATTCATATGATTCTTGTCCAAGTAGCACATTTACACACTCTTTCCACTTGACTGGCATTGCTCCATTGAATTGTGCTTTAAGAACAGCGAGTGCTAGAAACTGACCCCAAAAGGTCCATTTCTAGCCTTCTTCCACATGTTTGTGAGCTGGCAGCATCTCATAAAGCCAGCTATGGGCTGTTAAGCTCTAAGTGGCTCCTGCTGATGGTCAGGCTCCGTGGACTGTTACACCTGGTGTGTGGGCCTGAATGCACCAAGCATGACATTTATCGACTCTGTTTACTCCATTTACTGGCATCGCCTCTGTTCCAAATGAGCCACTTCTATGCCTCTGCTGCCTGCATAGTCAGCTCTCTTGTAATACAGCATCTATTATAGAACAGAATCTTATAGGTGGGTGGTTTGGAACAGTATACTGGACACTAGCAGCAACTCTTCATGGGAGACTGCCCGCTCGCGGTTACTACAGCATAACAATATAATGCTAATAAAATGGCTGAAATCTACTTTAATTACAAAAAAATACATACAAAAATTTAATGCAAAATTATACACAAATACTCTTCACTACTGGACCATGGTACGTGTTCTGTCACAAAAACATAAATGCCAAAGTAATGGAGAGAAAAAAAAGCACTTAAAATAAAGGTTCATTACAGATATTTTTTTGTTAAATAATATACCCTCACCGGCCCCTTTATTAGGTACACCTGTTCAACTGCCCGTTAGCTCAATTTTCTTATCAGCCAATCACATGGCAGCAACTCAATGTATCTAAGTCAAGATATGGTCAAGACGATCTGCTGCAAATCGAGCATCAGAATGGGGAAGAAAGGTGATTTAAGTGACTTTGAATGTAACATGGTGGTTGGTGCCAGACAGGCTCGTCTCAGTATTTCAGAAACTGCTGGTCTACTGGGATTTTCACGCACAACCATCTCTAGGGTTTACAGAGAATGGTCCTGAAATAGAGAAAATATCCAGTGAGTGGCAGTTCTGTGGGCGCAAATGCCTTGTTGATGTCAGAGGAGAATGGCCAGACTGATAGAAAGGCAGCAGTAACTCAAATAACTACTCGTTACAACCAAAAAGAGCATCTCAGAACGCACAACACATCGAACCTTGAGGCGGATGGGCTACAGCAGCAGAAGACCACACCGTGTGGCACTCCTGTCAGCTAAGAACAGGAAACTGAGGCTACAGTTCACACAGGCTCACCAAAATTGGACAATAGAAGATTGTAAAAGCGTTGCCTGGTCTGATAAGTATCAATTTCTGCTGCGACATTCGGATGGTAGGGTCAGAATTTGGTGTCAACAACATGAAAGCATGAATCCATCCTGCCTTGTATGAACAGTTCAGGCTGGTGGTGGTGTAATGGTGTGGGTATATTTTCTTGGCACACTTTGGGCCCATTACTACCAATTGAGCATTGTGTCAACACCAAAGCCAACCTCAGTATTGTTGCTGACCATGTCCATCCCTTTATTACCATGGTGTACCCATTTTCTGATGACCAGGAAGATAATGCACCATGTCATGAAGAGCGCATCATCTCAGACTGGTTTCTTGAACATGACGATGAGTTAACTGTACTCAAAGGGCCTCCACAGTCACCAGAACTCAATCCAATACAGCTCTTTTGGATTCGCATCATGGATGTGCAGCTGACAAATCTGCAGCAACTGTGTGATGCCATCAAGTCAATATGGACCGAAATCTCTTGAGGAATATTTCCAGTACCTTGTTGAATCTATGCCACGATGGAACTTTGTTAATATTATATATTTTTCAGAATGTCTGCATACAATGTCACAATGCATATATGCCATGATTTAAGCCCAAATTATACAATTGAAGACAAAATTATTACCACTCCTATGAAATTAATCATTTTTCAAATATTTCCCAAGTGATTATTAGCAGAGCATGGAAATGTTCACAGTATGTCTTATTATGGTTTTTCTTATAAAAAAAACTCTTATTTCTATTAGTTTTCCTGGAAAATAAGCAGTTTTTGTATATTTTTAAGGTCAATATCATTAGCTTAGTAATAGTTGTGCCCTACAGAACATGCTACTGTTGTCTAATAACTTGCCTAATTAAACCAAATACCTACTTAAGCCTTTAAAATACTCTTTAAGCTGAAAACTAGTATCTTGCAAAATGACTAGTACAATATTAAGCACTGCCATTATGCTCAAAAGAATTGAACTAATTGTTTCTTCAGGTCTACTCTGCCATTTGTTGTGCACACTAGCTATGTGATACAATGTTTGGTCATGTCTGTGCACACAGTTAAAATCCAAACCAATTTTTCAGTCCTCATGCACAGTGCCATTACAAAAGTGCTAGCATGAAACGAATGCTGTGAATTCATGAAAATATGAGCATGTCAAACTGCTTCATTCATGCCCATTAATTATCATGTATGCTTTAAAACCTGTGTAGATGTGAAATGGAGCAGAACGCAAATAAATATGTATACCTGAGGCACTGTAATCCGCATATAGGCTTTGTATTCAATTCAATTCAATTGCTATCTCTGTTGGCAGCCAGGTAACGTTCGGAAACAAAAGCGATTGTTTCATGTTCACATTCGTTCCCTCAAGCACTTACACGTTCATTTGCTTGTTCTGGGAGGGTATAGATGTGATCCCCTGATGTCACATACAGGAACTGCTTTATCCTTACGACCGTTACATCACCTTATTAACACACAACAGGCCTAGCCGTGTCTGGTTTGGGGGAGGCTAATTGCATTTCCATTCCACTTGTCACACATGTTAGTCGTGATGGACATCTCCTTACACATGGTCCTCATCCTGTCTGAACTTCCTGGACGTAGTGCCGTTAAAGGAGACAGATGCGGTGGCCCCTTGTAACCCCCCTTAGCATTCGCTCAAGAGTGGTAAAGACCCTGCCCTGGATGTGGATCTCTCAATGGGGGAGTGAGGCCCTCTTTTGAGTGCATGTGTATGGGCCACCTGGTGTTTGGTAGGGCTAGGCATTTTTAGAAAATAATCTATTTGCGATATTTATGACCACTATTGTTATTGCTATTTAACATATAGTAACATGTCATAAATATATGGATGTTGTGGCAAGCGATACATTATATTATGTACAACCAAATATGGCAGTATCATGACCAAGACAACAGCCAGGACTTTTTTTTTGGCACATTTATGGACTCTTATGGGCATTGCACACACACACATACACACATGCATGCAATATATATGTGTGTGTATGTGTGTGTGTATGTGTGTGTGTGTGCAATGTCCATAAGAGTCATATCTGTGCGACACATACTGGAACGCCCGT
>CAIGQQ010034267.1:1395786-1429182 GCA_903798035.1 Danio albolineatus
ATATATATATATATATATACACACACTTTATAAGGTTCAATCTGCGTTCTGAATGATTTTGAGATAGTGAGCTACAAAGTTTTTGCAAACAGTATGTGTGCAACATTTGTTTTTTTAAATAAAAAGTCTTAAACAACTTATAAAAAACATCTCATAATGCAAATAAGTTCTCAATAAATAAGAATAAAGTATGTCAATAACAAAATTTTGACAATGTCAGATAAAACCTTATAGTTTTAAGGTGACAATTTATTTACTTTATTTACTTTATTTATTTTTTATTGATTGATTGATTGATTGATTGATTGATTGATTGATTGTGTAGTTCTGCTCCATGCAGCTGAGTGGGCTTGACAAACCACCTGTCAGAACCACTTCTATGTTTTTCTGTGTTTCTTTGTACAGGTAAGCTTTTTTTATATTTGTATTTTGTTTTATTTTCTATATAGCTATATTCTTCATATCTTAAGTTTTAAATATTTTATATTTGTACTTGTTTCTATAGCTATAACTTCTATTTCTATATCTAAAATTGTTTGTGTTTTTGCTTCTTATTATAATTCATAACTTAGACCATACTTTTATTATTGTTATTATTATTATTATTTTATATTTTATTTTATTAAGGTCAGGAGTGGCAGTATAAGTGTTTCACTGCATCCTATACTGTGTATGACAAATAAAATGTTACATGTGAATGTGATAAATATATTTTTTCATTAAATTCATTCATTCAATCGTTTTCTATTCGGCTTAGTCCCTTTATTAATCTGGGGTCGCCACAGCAGAATGAATCGCCAACTTATCCAGCATTTGTTTTACACAGCAGATGCCCTACCAGCTGCAACCCATCTCTGGGAAACATCCATACACACTCATTCACACTCATACACTACAGACAATTTAGCTTACTCAATTCACCTGTACCGCATGTCTTTGGACTTGTGGGGGAAACCGGAGCACCCGGAGGAAACCCACGCGACCACGGGGAGAACATGCAAACTCCACACAGAAATGCCAACTGACCCAGCCGAGGCTCGAACCTCCTGTGAGGCGAACGTGCTACTCACTTCGCCACTGTGGAGCCCTTCATTAAATTCAATATTAGTTATTCTCTTACTAATAAAAGACACATTTCACACTTGGCTAAATAAAATAGTTTTAGTTGTATACATTTTTAGCAGTTTAACCAATTAATAACCTAAATTATTTGTCACTCGTTGTCAGTTTGTGCACAGCTTTCTTGCAGCCTCATTCAATTACACGGTTCTTTTCCTGATTTTGGCACAATTTGCTTTACAGGGTGTTGTGGGGATTGGTAAAAGAGGTCTGGGATCCAAGATTATTATTATTATTATTATTTTTTTTTTTATGAAGTGTGTCATAGTGCACAACAATCGATGCCATGTCTGCAATGATTCACAAACATCATCACAAAGTCTGTCATGCTTAATTTTTTCACCGTCAATGGTTCTGTCACATGGATGACACTGACCGATAGGAGATTTGTCCATTCACAGCTTTTAAAATTGCAAAATGAAAGTGTTTTGGAATAATGGCAACAGTAGCATAAAGCAGGGGTGCTCAACCCTGTTCCTGGAGAGCCACCCTCCTGCAGATTTCAGTCGCAACCCTGATCAAACACACCTGAACCAATTAATTAGGACCTGAGCAGCACTTGATAATTACAGGCAGGTGTGTTTGATATATGTTGCAACTGAAATCTGCAGGAGGGTGGCTCTCCAGGAACAGGGTTGCGCACCCCTGGCATAGAGTTATATTACTGTACTGTCATGCCTGAATAAAAAGTTAAATGCTGGCGATTGATAGTCGAGGCACTTCTGAAGCCTGGTGAGTGAGTACTGGAATTACCATGTAAACTCACAAATCACTCATCATGTTCTCATTCAAAATGTGGTGTGGGTAATTCTTTAAAGAATTTGTCTTTGAAGGTAACTACTGCTTTGTTTACAGCCATTGCTGGGGAACCACTCCTAGAGCGAGGGTGATTTAGCTGCAGACTCTGGCCCCGTTTACACTAGTGCGTTTTCGTTTTAAAACGAACACATGCCGGAGTTTTTGAGCCGTGAAAACGGAGCGTTTTGGAAACGCTGGAGAGGCCGTTTTCATTCTAAAACGCTGCTGCTCCGTCTCGGTGTGGATAGGGGAAAACGGAGACATTTGAAACGGAGGCGTGGCTGCTGGACACAGAAATGGGAGCGTTGGGAGAACCAATATCCATTTTAGGCGCTATTGTGCAGTTAAACTCTGCCTTTTTTACTACAACAGCTGCATATATTCGCAAGAGGCAAGCTACTGTTCCAGCATTCGCTAATCGCTCGCGTTTCCAGCCGCTTACACCCCATTTAGAACGTCGGTTTTGGGTTACACCGGGAAGAACCAGCGAGACGCATGCTTCCTGTTTATACTTGAACGCGCATGCCCAGAGTGCGCGAATGGTCACGTGATATACATTTCGCTGGAGTAGTGTGGAGGGACATCTGTTCAGAATCGCTGGGTGAAACGCTAGTGTGGACGCGGATCGTTTTCATGCTAAAACCCCATTTTAAAACTAAAACGCACCAGTGTAAACGGGGCCTCTGTGTATTGCAATCTGAGCTGCATGCAATGCTTTTTAATGGGCTTACCCACCCCCACTCCTAACCCTACCCCACACAGTGACGTCACTAGCTCCAATCTCAGCTTGCATCATAAAGGCTGCATCTAGATACTATTGCCTAGAGCTCCAAAAGCTAATTTTGCTGGCACAAATTGAATCTACTCCTCTGCTGGTTGTGTTCAGAAAATACACACATGGGGAAACACTTGATAGACAATTACAGAGACATTTGTTATGTTTGCGGCTTCTTGATGACGAAATGCGTCATAGACACCATGTGATGATTGACTATAAAGCAATGTGTAGTTTGTGTGTCATATTTCGCAGTGTTGCAAAGTTCAAGCGTGATGACCTCTGACCTGCAAATTAATGTCCTGTCAATGTGTCAGACATATAAGCTAGAACAGGGATCACCAATCTCGGTCCTGGTGGTCCGATGTCCTGCAGATTTTTAGCTCCAACTTTTCTCAAAACACCTGTCTGGATGTTTCAAGTATACCTAGTAAGACCTTGATTAGTTCGTTCAGGTGTGTTTGATTAGGGTTGGGGCTAAAATCTGCAGGACACTGGACCTCCAGGAACAAATTTGGTGATCCCTGGGCTAGCATATCAAAACTTGACCTCCCTTTACACAAAGTAAAACATTGTCACTCATTTTAGCCGTCACATCATCTTGTTTTATCCCGTCCCTTTTTGAAGCACTATCTGAGCACATTTTGCATGCATAAAGTCTAGTGTTACTGTGGCTTTACACTCACGTTAAATATGCTTAACAAATGACATCAACAATTCATTTCAACAACAATTTGTGCATGTAAAACCTAACAAAAAAAAATCCTGTGGGCTCTCAGTATTCCCGAAATTTCAGAAAATATGTCTTTTATCATCTTTTGCACACTCCTTTACTCTCAAATCACATGACCAGAGTTTAAAAATCATGTTTAATAATTTCGCAATATTATTCCAATTGGAGTTAATCGTTCAGCCCTCTTCAACCCCCCTCAGCAGTCCCTCATACATGGTCAAGTTGCTGTCCTGGATGTAGATCGCTCTATGGGGTAAAGACGCCCTCTTCTGAGTGCATACTGTATGTGGGGGCCACATGGTGTTTAAGATGCCTTCTGCAGAGTAACAACTCGGTGGGGAACCATCCCAAATCGAGGGGGTTGACTAATGAAGAACAGAGGGTAGATGAGGAGAGATGAGTGTCATTCCTGTATAAATATTACATGAAATGAGTGATGAGGAGCACAGAACGAGAGCGTGTTTGATAAGATGGAATGTGCTGATACGAACGCCTACGCCCTGCCGAACGTCTTGAATTATTCAGAGGACTCGCAGTACTGTGGGTCTTCACAAACACAAGTAAATTTTCCAAACGACCATATTTTGGTAATCAGCACTTCTTTTTTTGCGTTGGTTTCGACTCATTAAGAAAGTTCGAAATCATTCCTTAAAGAACAACTCTGGGTTGAATAGCGAGTGCTGCAGATGCTAATGATTAGAATCAGAATCACCATCTCCCTTGGTTCGAAAACATTTAGGAAAACACATTTGCTAAGTTTTAATGCTGTAGAAATGGGATAAATGTTATGCAACCATTATGCAAACATTTTGCCGCAATGTTTTGAAATCAAAACACTTCAGCGATACTTTATAATGTGTTGGCATAAAAGAGTGATCAAATCAAACTACATTAACTTTACATCACATATTACTTAACAAAAATGTCTTCCACGTCAGAAAATAGTTAAACCTTCAACGGATGTTTCAGCTTACTTGATCACTGTTTGCTAACCTATATTTTTTATTTTTTTTTTATTTATTTCTGTTTCTGTAGTAATCTACTGTTTTATTTCATGAAGATAAAATCTATACCATAGAGTTTGCTCTGCAGTCCAATAGTCGTTTCCTAATTTAATATATAAATACAACTATAAACAGGTAAAGGCATTGGCTGATGTGAATCTGGACATAGCATACAAGCATACTATTAGCACACTGTTAACATAGGTCAGCATAGGCACGTTCTAAAAACGTAGCCCTGTATACATTTCTAATTATTTAGCCAGAGGTACATATGCTGCATATCATTTTTAAAATGTATGCTACAGGCCGTATGACACCGTTCCTTTTCACGCTTACCAGCTGACCGCTTACTTTCATATGGACTGCTTTGTTGCTGTTATCAGTTCGTCCATTTAGCTCGCCATGTACGTAGGCGGACTTGAGACACAGAGAGGAGCTGACCGTGACGACGTGTTTGAGTTTGGCGAGGAATGATTCCAGAAAGCGGGCAAGACAAAAACAGAAGCCAAAAATGAAAATAAAGAAACTAAACAACAGGATGAGAATGTGGTAAAACATGGTAAAAATCAGGTGAGGCCTTTTGTTTTTTTTTGGATTGCTTTTTAAAACTGTCGGGTTGGGTGTAGTGGGTGGACGAGTCAAGTGATCAGTCAGTCGTTAAGTCAGTCGACAGCGGCCTCTGGTGGATTCGCGAAAACAAAAACTGCAAAACAACATAGCTCCTGGGACTTATTTGGTGCTTTCCAGAAATGTATAAAGTGGTACATTTTCAGAAGGAGCCTGGGTTGGTTAATGTGTGACTTGTGTCTCGTGCCATTATGCAAAACATTTGGTTTGAAATTCTGTGATTAAAAACTGGTAGAGCAATGAGATTGGAGTTTTTGTTCACATGCCTTGAGCAGCTGCAGTTACAGTAAAACATAACTTAATGGCACTCAAGAGCGAAACATTCAAGCTAAGTACGCAGGAATGGCAGGTCAAACATGTTTCGCTTTATTTCCCTTCATGGCTTTTTCTACTTTTTTGTCCCACAAACCTTTGACCAGATGTTTGTGTTGCAGTGGAAAAGGTTTTACGGAAGTGGAAAAGCTTACACTGAAGCTAAGCAGGACTGAGCCTGGTCAGTGCCTGTATGGAAGACCACATGGGAAAACTATGTTGCTGTCGAAAGTGGTTAGTGAGGCCAACAGGAGGCACTCAACCTGTGGTCTGTGGGTCCAAGTGCCCCAGTATAGTGAAGGGGACACTATTCTGTCAGTGAGCACCTTCTTTCAGATGAGACTTTAATTCCATGCCACCTCTTGTAAAGAGTAGGGGTGTAACCCTGGTGTCCTAGTCAAATTCCCATCATTGGCCCTTACCCACCATGGCACCCCAATCATGCCCATCCATCGAATTGGCTTTGTCACTGTCTTTCTGCAGCTGGTGTGTGGTGAGCACTCAGGTGTTGTTGTCCTGTGGTTGCCGTCACATCATCCAAGTGGATGCTTCACACTGGTGGTGGTGTATAGAGACCTTCTCATGATTGTGAAGCACTTTGGGTGTATGGCCATACACAATAAAGGTGCTATATAAATACACATCACTTACTTACTGCTTATTTATGCTATAAGTGACTAAAGACAAATGTCAGAAGCATAAACTTATGCAGTGCCATCTTGTGTACTGTGGTACAGTATTTCTGTTTTTCAATAAGCGACATCTAGTGTCTGGGAGTGCTTTTGCACATTCACTGTGCTCACCTTTTTTTGCTTGGATATGAGTACTTGGATATGAAAACGTCTTGGAAAAAATGTTGACAATAAGAGCAAGCTGAAATCTGAACTGTGGTGCTATGAATAAATATATTTATTTTTAATAGTCACTTATTGTTGAAAGATTACTTGTCACTTCATGTTACTACACAAGCTTTGTGGT
Organism: Danio albolineatus; assembly: GCA_903798035.1. Taxonomy (NCBI): domain Eukaryota; kingdom Metazoa; phylum Chordata; class Actinopteri; order Cypriniformes; family Danionidae; genus Danio; species Danio albolineatus. Next base: position 1,402,133 of record CAIGQQ010034267.1, read on the forward strand.
AGTTCCTGTATGGTAGGAATGTAGTATGTATGTTAAGTAGATTTACTAATCTTGCAATGATGTCTCTGCCAGCGTTAGTTGTATCTTATAACTAGCATTTATAAATCTCCTCTTTTGTCCTCATGGGAAAATAAAGGATACGCTGGATGCACACTTTAAAATTCTGTCGGAAGTAGTAGCTGTGTACAGTAGATGTTTGCATACCATGCAACTATGCATACTGTGAATCTGGACATGCTACTCTTTTCACCAAGGGAAGAACTCAGATGTGAATGTGACCACTGGCTAAACTAACATACTAGCACTTTCCTCTTAAATAACTTCCATAGATTAAAAATATAATCATGGCAGACATATTAGCAGTAGTATGCTAGGTCCACATTCTAGTTATTGTTCTGTTAAACAAATCCACACAGTAAAACTGGCCCAACCAGTGCCTTTCTTTGGCCAACCAGTGGCATACAGGGGAAGCTGAAGGAAACATTTGTTTTTGAAATTAAAATGCAATGCTCTATAGCATAAAAAAAGAGTTTGGCTTGGAAAAAAGAGATATTCGATACATTAGACTTGATGTTTCTGTTTTTACGATCATGATATGGCCCTAAACCTCCCTAGTCTCTATCTTTGTGGGTGTGTGCAGAGGGTCTGAGAGAGGAATGTTGGCAGAGGGTTGTGTTCAGGGGTGGGTCTGAGTTTGGATCTGGCTCTGTCAGGTACATTTAGCAGTGCTCTGATCTCACGTCTCTTATCTGTTAGCCCTAATCCCCCCACAGAAATGTAGCAGTAAAGGGTTCCATCAATAGCAGGCCAACTCCCTACAGCCCTGCCGCAGAGATACACCTGCATGCTCGCTTGAGCAGCCCGCACCTCAGGATTAGTAATGATATCAGTGGGGATATGTTTCCATTTGAGATTTATGCTTGCTAGGATGTCATTAACCACAGGGTTTGCTTTACTTCTCACATGTTAAAACATGTCATCTAGAAGCTAAACTTCTCTTGGGGAACTTCCAGACTTCCAGCAAGTCAAAGCGAAAGCATCAAAGGGACAGATAACTGATCCGAATCCTAAAACAAATTTTTTTACACAGCTTACCGAGTCTATAGACAAAATGGAAAGAACTGTCGGGCTATTCAATGAAAGCTAAACCAACAATAAAATATAAAACTCTTTCATCATACAGAAAGTTGTGTAAAAACTTTTTGCTGTGTGTGCACGTATAATTAGATTCCCACAGATAAAAGCTGAACAGAGGCACCTGTTGAAAGGGCCTTTGGCAGGAGGCCACAGGTGGGCTGCAGATTGGAAGTGGCGTCAGGGTAATTAAGCATTTCAGAAAGGAAGGTTGGAAAGGCTGGGGTGAGGATAGACGGCCACAGCGACTCCTTTGTGGCTGCCAGAGCTGCTGTCAAAGGGAGCAGAAATGATATTGGACAGCTCGCCCTTGAGGAATGTAGCTGCTCTGGCAATCGGGGCTTCGCTCAACCCCTTTCTCCGTCCCTGTCCCTCTCGCCTCAGTGGACTTCTGCAAGCACGGAGTCATCTCCATTGAAGTGAAAGTACAGCTGATGGACAAAATGCTCAGTCTGCCAGAGACATGTTGCACAAAACAAGCTGAACAAACTCAGGTTTGCTGAGTAAGTTTCAGGTAGACAAATCCAAATAAACTGTTTAAGATCAGGTTACGTGTTTTCACAACGCTTGATATAAATCTTTTCTGTTAACTTTGGGTTTAACTTTGAATTTGTCATTCTGGAAAGAAAACTCAGAGCTTGCTCATTCTAAAACCAAACTCACCTAGGTTAAAACCTAAGCCAGCTTAAGTCCTATGTAGGGTCACAGAGATGCTACAGCAAGTCAGGCAGGAAAACGACCTGGATTGATGGCCAAAATACTGTATATAGTGTAAAATGTCCTTCCTCCTCCCTCCCGTCATGCAAGTTTTCAGATTTTTAGGAAAAACAGACCACCCAGAGAAAACGTGCTTTGGATTGTGGGGAAACCAGAGAAAAGCCACATCACCAATGTAAGAACATAAGAACACATTCATGTAGGAAAGCCTCCCAACAAGCACATCTTGGAAATGTCTTATTTTTACAAGTATTGTCACTGCCAATTTAAAATTTAACCATGAGTCTTCATGAAACTCAATTTTCCTGGTTTTCCATTTATCATACTGGATTGTGAAACTTGGGGTGACACTAGACTCTTTTAACTAGGGCATAAGCCCCAATAAATTACTGCTGTGCCTCACTAAAATATAACATATAAATCATTGTGTGTGATTTTCTCTGATTTCAGCATTCAGTCATTTACAGTAAGAACTAGCTATCCCACATTTGCGAATTAAATAGCCTTTTTAAAGTCAAGAAAGTGAAAGTTGTAATGTGTTGCCAAGTATGGTGATCCATACTCAGAACACACACAATCACAAATCTGGAGCTGTGGGCAGCCATTAGTGATGGGAAGTTCGGCTCTTTTCAAAGATTCAGCACTTTTGGCTTGGCTCCCTTAAAAGAGCCGGCTCTTACGGCTCCCAAATGGCTCTTTATTTAGCGTCATTCAGAACTTTTTATTTTAGCCCAATTTATCAATTGTAGATATTATTATCACAGTTACTATTGTTTAACATTTTAATAAAACTTTAATTAAGCAATTGAACACAACCACAGCAAACAAATCAAATAACCTAAATAAAAGAAAAAGTCTTAACATATATAATAAATATATATAACAACACTTTTGCCTTTAATGCAGGTTGGCATTGAGAAATATGAGATGCCTCAGCTTGGATGGGCTGATGCGATTTCTCCTCTTTGTAATTATTTGTCCTGTTTTTGAGAAGACTCTCTCTGAGGGCACCGATGTTGCAACAATGTAGAGTCTAGATGTGAGGCTCCTCAAGATAGGACCTCACCTCCATTACAGCATCAGCTGTAGGATTTCTCACTTTCTCCCAATGGAATGGACTGCCGTCTCTCCCCCACCTTTCTCTGTCGCTTTGTGTACCTGGCCTGCACTACTACACTCACTATCTATAAAGCAGCGCCACCGAATGGTACGATCCTAGTGGGTACTCCCATTTGATTAGCCGCGTGGTTGTTTCCAAATGAAGCCCCACCCCTACTTGCGGCAGAAGACTCTGCTCTTCCCGACGGGAGTCGGCTCTTCTCGTTCGCTAATCTGCTCTTAAAGTTGGCTCGTTCGCGAATGACACATCACTAGCAGCCATTACTGCGGTGTCCGGGGAGCAGTTGATATTGAGGGTGGTGAGAGAAATGGCTGTTCACAATCCACGCCAGTGGCGGGACCTCAAACCTGTGACCTTTCAATCACAAGTCAACTCTCTAACCATTAGGCCATGACTGCCCCCAAGTAAAATAATAAGTCAAATATCAAAGATCTCATTTATTCAGACAGCAAACAAATCTGGAACATGTATTTTATTATTAGCCATTGATGAAGCAGGTCTTTGTTTTATGCAAACTTTATTCTGCAAGACAGATTATAGATCAAAATGTATCAAAAAATTGAGTATGTCCCACTCTCTCTGTGTGTGTGCTTGTTGATGTGGTTTATGAGGACAACTTTCATTAAATTGTTTAATGACGTGGGTAGGACCTAGGTGTTACTTTGATGAGGTGGTTTACGAGAACATGCCTCATGCCCTTGTAATTCAAAATGCTTATTCAAGAGTTCACACTTAGCTGATGATTGATAATAAAGCTAGTTTGGCATACTGTCACGGGAGATAGCGCTGAGCTCATAAGATCCTCGAGCCCGGGGCTCCCTCCCGTTTGCAGGGTGAGAGGGGAGTTTGAGCGCAGGTAGATCTCGAGTCAATTTACTTATGTCTCATGTTTTGACTGTGGGAGGTAACCTGAGGACCCGGGGAAAACCCACGCGAGCACCGGGAGAACATGAACTCCGCACAGAAATGTCAACTGGCTGGTGAAAGGCCCATACCAGAGGGAATCTTGCTGTGAGGCAACAGTGCTAGCCACTGGGCTGCCGTGCTGCCATATAGAGAAAAAGGGAGGAGAGGGGGTGGAAGGGGGACTCTTCAAGACGAAGGTGACTAAGGTAGGACGCTTTGGTTATTTATACTAAGATGGGAATCGTCTGATCGGTCGATTATGCATTAGCTTGACTCTGGGCCAGCCGTGTCAATCATAAGCAGGCGCTCCTCTTAAACTTAGTTTATAACTAAACTTCACAAAATCATACCCAATGAAGTCTTTTGACATTAAAAACTTGCCAGGGTTTTCATGTGAAGGTTGGGATTAGGGATAGTGGTATAGTAAGGCCTGTATAAAATACATAGAGTCCTTGTAATCCACATATAAGCCTGTGTTTGTGTGTATGTGTGTATCAAAACAACTTCTAGTCATTGATAATATTCTACAGAACTCATGATAGGAAATTCAAAGAGCAGCTGACACACTGCAGAGCTTTAGGGTTTGAAAGTGGGAACAAATCAATTCAGAATATAAACATCGCATTGTATGCCTCAAGTTCACGGTATTTCCATTGGCCTGGAATGAGCTTAAATACTGTACACGAAAACATGTTGAGCCACCACAATGCTAGAAGACTTGCTTTTTTTCTGTCCAGAAATACACTAGCAGGGAATCACATGAGCCTAATCTGATTTCTTTCCCTTATCCTTGTGTTTCTGCCTTTGATATTGTTTTTGAAACAGAATGGCATTAGGCCAGCATTGTAGAGAGGAGCCAAACAGTCCATACGTTTCATAGTCTCGGGGGTCTTCAGCTTGTGTAATTAATTAGCTGATGTTGGCTCTATTTCTTCAGTGCAATCAAATAACATCGGATTGGCGGACTCATTTGTTTTCCCTGCCCTCAGCCAAATTTGGGCTCCACTCACAATTTTGCATCTGGATAAAAAAAGAAAGGTCTTCCCAAGCAAACAAGGGGATGAACGAGGAGGCATGTTAACCCACTTTGGGAGCATTCTCTGTAGCCTGAGATGTTCATTTAGGGAGTGCTCTAATGCGGTGGACGTTTGTTCTTCTGGGTGGAGTGGAGGGGGAACTGCAGACTACCCATTATTGTGGTGAGGCCGGGCCACATCAACCCTCTATTTATGCCTACAGCTCTGCACATTGAGACATTCTGCCTCCTTCTTTTGCAGTCTCCTTACACGCACATCACTGCTTCACTGAGCAAACTTCACATACTCAAAATGATGACAAGTGGACCAGAACTTCCCTATTAACGTTCAACTGAAGAGTTATTTAAACCAAAAATGAACATATTGTCATCATCTATCATCCTTTTATGTTGTCCCAAACCTACTGACTTCTGTGGAACACTGAAGGTTGTGTTTCTGGGCAGTAATAATGAATGAGGTTTTCAGACTTCAAAATGATTGAAAAGCAGCATAATGGAGGGCTGCTTGTTCTGGACCATAAAAAAGCTTGTCTTGAGTGCAACACTAATTCTAGTCTTGAGTATGGTTTAGTACAGTTATTGTACTTGAACAAATTGTTCATTCAAGCCTGATAATTTAAATGAATTCGTGTATACAGACAGATACAGTTTGGTTTTTTAAAGTTTAAAGGCCTTGATTCACTGTTTGCCAGCATTGGGCTGTTGTTGAATGGTGGCCAGCTTAGTTTTTGCAATATGTTCTGCACTGCTGGCACAAGCTGAACTCCATTAGAGGCTTTCCAGCTAATGGAAAATGATAAAATTGAGTCTGATATTATTATGTGGCATCATATATTCATAATGATACGAGCTCTCAAAACGGTAAGTAAGTGCATTACATTACAATTTGTACATACATACACAGCCCTAGCTTCAATTTCCCGTATGGTTGCCTGCTAATACAGAGAGTTATCATATCTCGTGCAGACACGGTCCTGCTAGTTGGCCAATAAATTTAGTTTTGCAGTGTGTTAAAGTGCAACTATTAGCCCAGCCAACAAAGTCAGCTTTTGTCACTGATATTTTTCTGCCGTTGGTTTGGTTTGTCAGTGCCCCAAAGGCAGTATGATAAAGATCAGCAAGTATAATTTAGTACTACCTTTATATTTCCACTGAAAAAAAGAAAGTCATATGAGTTGGAATGACATGTCGGTGAGTAAATAATGACAGAGTATAACTTATGGTAACAAAACATTTTCTGTTGGCCTCCAATTTTTTTTTTTACCAATTGAACCCAAATCTACTAAATGATCAAAAGCAGTTCCAGCTTTATTTATTATTAGACAGAACCTCATTAATCACCCTAGCTGTAATGTAGTCATTCATTTCACTGTCCTGGACCATAAAACTGGTCTTATGTTGCCAACAACTACATTGTATGGGTCAAAATGAGACTTTTTTATGCCAAAAATCATTAGATTGTTAAGTAAAGATCATGCTTCAGTAAGATCTTTTGTTAACTTCCCACTGCAAATATATAGAAACCTAATTTTTGATTAATATCATGGACAGCACTGTGGCTGCAGTGGAGTCATTCAGATTCTTGGGTACCATCTCTCAGGACCTGAAGTGGGACACTCACATTGACTCCATTGTCAAAAAAGCTCAACAAAGGCTGTACTTTCTTGGTCAGCTGAGGAAGTTCAACCTCCCAAAGGAGCTTCTGAAACAGTTCTACACCTCCATCATTGAATCAGTCATCTGTACTTCAATAACTGTCTGGTTTAGCTCAGCTACCAAATCTGACCTTCGAAGACTACGTCGAATAGTTGGGACTGCTGAGCGAATCATTGGTACAACCCTCCCTACTCTCTAAGAACTGTACTTATCCAGAGCGAGCAGAAGGGCTGCCAAAATCACTCTGGACCCCTCACACCCAGCACACTGCCTCTTTGAACTGTTATCTTCTGGTCGACGCTACAAAGCACTGCGCACCAGAACAGCCCGACACAGAAACAGTTTCTTCCCCCAGGCAATCCATCTCATGAACACTTGATGATAACACTTCTTGCAATACACTAACTGTAATGTAGTCATTCATTTCACGATCCTGGACCATAAAACTGGTCTTATGTTGCCAACTACAAACTACATTGTATGGGTCAAAATGAGACTTTCTTTTTTTTATAGCAAAAATCATTCAGTTGTTAAGTAAAGATCATGTTTCAAGAAGATCTTTTGGTTATTTCCCACTGCAAATATATAGAAACCTAATTTTTGATTAGTAATGTTCCTTGCTCAGCACTCCCAGCAGGCACAGAACGTCAACATGACGTCAGATTGACTTTGTACCCTAACGTCATGGGGACGTTGTGTTTTGTTTGGAACTGAAAATTGGGTTGACGTCAGAACCCATCGTCAGGCCTACGTCAATGTCCATTGACAATCTAAAATCAACCAAATACCAGCATCTAGTGATGTTACAGCATGACGTTGTGTGGACGTTACCACTATGACGTCTATCAGACATTGGATTTTGGTTGCCATATCTGACGAATATTACCTTGAGACCTACTGGTTGGGCATTGGATGTAGACTTAGCAGGGTTCAAGTTTTTTAGACCAAACCACAGAGACAGAGATTTTTTTAATGCACACCTCAGGATTGTTGTCTGATTTAACATGTTGAATTGGCATCGAGCAAAAAATGAGCAGTTAAGAATGCAAATATATGTATACCGACATGATCCTCTTTGTGATGAACATTATTCATAAACACAGTGGTAAGTGCTAAGTAACAAGTTGGAAAACTAATGCATCACATAACTGTAATTACTAATACGAGATTATAGAAAGACATTGCTATTCTGAGACTGTAAAAAAATCTCAACCGTAAAAAAAACGTAAAAAAAAATGGTAAGTCATTACTTTTAAATGGTACCAAGAAATCTATAATGAATTACATTTTGGATGTAATGTAATAGTGCTGTTTGTTTGGAGTTTGCTTATGCAGTCCTAGTTCTGATTTAGTTTTTTAAAGGATAAATACAATTGGCCATTGGATGTAGACTTAGCAGGGTTCAAGCTTTTTAGACCACACCACAGAGACAGATTTTTTGTTGCTGTTGTTTTTACATTTGTCATATTCATTTCAAATACTATCAAGCTTTAAACATCTAGAAAGGCTTTAAATTAAATATGATTTTTAGTTTTAGACATCAATATGGCGTTGGTTTAAAATGTTGGCTTGACAGTGGATTTCGGTCACTTTCCAACCTAAAAATCAACCAAATATCAACTTCATTTGACATTGTTATTGGACATCAAAACAAGCGTTGTCCTTAGACGTTGACTAGACATTGAATTTTGGTCACCTGACGTCATGACCAATATCTAATCTAATACTTACATCTTATGACGTTGTGTGCTTGCTAGGCTAAATTTAGACTATTTCAAAGGTGATTTTTTTAAATATTTCATTTTTTTCAGTCATTGGATATGCCGAGTTGTGCATTACAGATTTTCAAATAGTTGTTTCTCAGGCAAAAAATATTCTATCCCAGGGATCACCAAACGTGTTCCTGAAAGGTCCGGTGTCCTGCAGATTTTAGCTCCAACCCTAAACAAACACACCTGAACAAGCTAATCAAGCTCTCACTAGGTTATAGCTGCGTCCCAAATGACACACTATACACTATGCACTTATGTACTTATGCACTTACACACTCAACAGCATAGTATGTAGTGTTGTCCCAAATGGAATACTAATGGATTTTTTACTAAGCGGAAGTTCAAACTGTTTCCCAAATTAGTGAAGTAAATGAACAAAATACCAAATAATACCTGGCATGAGTATAACCCCATTCACTATCGGGAGGCGCTATAATCACTCTTGTAGGAGAATTTTGCTTTCACAATCCAATATAAATAAAGTTATCCAACATGTGCGCCCGATAGCTCTGCCTCTTCCGCTACGTGCGCAAAGCTGCGGTCGTTGAGTGCGTGAAGTGTCCATCATTACACACTTCATATTACCGGTGGAATGAGTGCATCATCTGAGTAATTAAAGTGCACTTATTATTTTTAGAGTTTTCAGTGTGAACGCACTACAGACACTATTTATACTTCAAAATGGCGTAGAATAGTGCATAAGTATGCGATTTGGGATGCAGCTACAGTGTACTTAAAAAATCCAGGCAGGTATTTTGAGACAAGTTGGAGCTAAACCCTGCAGGGACAGCAGACCTCCAGGACTGAGATCAGTGATCCCTGTCCTATGCTAACAAGCCATACAGAAAAGTTATTCATTCACTTTCATTCAAAAGCAATTCATAAATCACAATTTTGAAAAATTGACAGTTGTTATTGTTTTTGTGCTCCATGGTCACATGTAGTCATCCCACAATGGCTAACATAGCATAACTTGAACTATACAGTTATACCACAAGAAAACTGAGTTATAGAAGAGATTCCCAATGCCGCTAAACACCTCAAAAAACAGAGTCAGTTCCTCTCTTCCCTATAGGCTTTCGGTCTAAAGTAGCGACAAGGATAAGCAAAGAGAAGCACAGGCTTACTCAGCACAAAGTTTAATTGAATGTGAAGGACCACCGCACTTGTGTTTGCTTATGTGTGCCCCCCCTCCGCTTGTTCTCTCTTCTGTGATGCACTAATACCATCACAGGCTTAACTAATACAGCAGAGCCCCCCTCCTCCAACACACAGTGACACCGCACTGCAGCAATCTATACTTCATTTCCTATCACGACTCTCCAAAGCTGGGCATTTGCCGGTCAAGTGGTCAGTCATCGAGCCAAAGTGTCCACAGTTCCTCCCCTTTGATGTCTTTCATGACCAGTGAAGTAACAAAGGCCATGGTAGCCATGACCACCAGCAGAGCAAGAAGAAGAATGACCCGGGCCTGCCATGGATGCAGTCTCTTGGTTCATCTGAAGGTCACTGGAGCTCCTCCACTTCTCAGTGTGATGCTATAATGCACAACTCGGCATATTCACTTTATACAATCACGCTGTAGGAGCCAAAGTTTCAAAGCCCTCCAGAGGGGCTTTTCATCAAATATTCTGCTTTTTCAGAGCCTGATAACAGGCAAGGGGACTATATATGTAAATAATAATTGATGACGAGTTGTTGAATTATTATAAAATAATGCACAACTCAGGATTGTTGTCCAGTTTAGCATGTTAAATTGGCATCCAGCATATAATGAGCCGCTAAGAATGCAAATATATGTATACCAACATGACCCTCTATGTCAGTTCTTCCCAATCTTTTTTGCCTGAGACGCCCTTTTCCCCCGGAAAATAATGTAAGACCCCCCTCCACATTTAATGATATTTAAGTTTGCAGTAGGTATGACAAAAAAAATTGTTTTCAAACAAACAGTGTGTTTATTACTATATCTAGATATTTTTGTGCACAAATAACAGCCTAATGTAAAATATAAAAGCAAAACATCAGTAGATGATTTGTATTGGGTACACCTTGCAGTGGTAGGGATGCGTCGTCTGCAAATGTCTTATTAATTTGGACAGCTTCATGCATTCGTTACCAAGAATGTTGGCACAGATAATGCACTGTGGCTGGGTCAGGGAATCTTTGAATATAATAAAACCATAGTTCAGGTAACTATCTTGGTTTTTCCTGCATTTCTTATTTCCAGTATTGCTTGCGCTGCAAGCCGAAATGTTTGGAGCATTCTCACCTGGGTCCAGTTTGCTTAGGTCATGACTATTAGCTGCTAAAGGTGAATCAGTGAGACTCGGGCTGCGTCCGAAACCGCATACTACTCAGTAGGTTCTGCATTTGAATTTAAACGTACTACTCGGCCGTTAGAAAAATATGTTCTATACAGTACACTCTAAAAAAAAAAAAAAAGGTGCTAAATAGCACCAAAACTGGTGCTTGGCTTGTAACGAGGGGGGAACCTTTTTTTGGTGCTATACAGCACCTTAAAAAATAGGTGCTATAAATCAAATGGTGCTATATAGCACCTATATTTTAAGGTGCTTAATGTTAGTTTACCCTTTCCGCAAATAAAACCGGCATAAGAGTTATGAGAATTAGCTATAAGAGTGCTTACCAGTAGTAGTGGTGCTATATAGCACTTTAAACCCCCCAAAGAGCCACTGAAAAATCTTTATGGTGCTTTAAAGGCTCTTTACACAGTAAAAGTGCTATATAGCACCTTAACCACCTTAAAGAACCACTGAAGAACCTTTATGGTGCTTTAAAGGTTCTTTACACAGTAAAAGTGCTAAATAGCACCTCAACCACCGTAAAGAACTACTGAAGAACCACCGAAGAACCTTTTTTTTTTAAGAGTGTATAATTGTGAGCAGTACGAATGAAGCTCGGACATACTACATCTGCCATTTTGTCATAATGACATGACCTACCCACGTCAGATGTCTCGTTTCACTCCAATTCCTCATCAATATCTCGTGGGGCATCATGGCATGGTCCATACGATGCGCATTTCAGAATCTTTATTACCGAAAGTAATAGGTCATCTGGGTACATTCGGACACTACTCCATACTGATTTTGGTGTACTATATACTATAGAAGTATTTGATTTTGGACGCAGGCCTTTGTCTTTTTTGTGGAGGACGAATTACAAATTTGTTCATTTTTTTGTCAGCCAAGAGATAAAATAAACTATTGTAAAAATATGATGTGAACCCCACAGAGCACTTGCGGACAGGGACCACCCCCACCCCCCACAGAGCACTTGTTTATAGAGGAATATTATCAACTGTTGTTCAATTATAAGAATACAATGCACAAGCTTTGGATTTTTTGTTTGTTTGTTTGTTTTGTCTGACTGAGCATGTTGAATTTGCAATCAGTGTTCTGAGCATTTCAGTACACAGATATATGTTTATTGACACAAGCCATCTAAAACAATGATGAACATTCTTTATGATCACAGTGTCAACTGTGCTGATTTACTTTCAGTTTGTATACATGCAGTCCTAGTTCCAATTCCAAGGACATAATCATTTTTGTTTGTTGACTATTCAGCAAAGAAACATATTTAAATATCAAAAAATATATATTAGAATGCACTTTGGCCATTTATATAGAATGTTTAAACCGTTTTAAGTTTTAAACAGTTTTTTTTTTACAGTTATTAAGTACCAAAGGGGTAATAACTGGGTCCTCTGGTTTCCCCCACATGCACTATAGGTGAATTGGATAAGCTAAACTGTCCGTAGTGAATGTGTGTATGTCCTGGTCCTTTAGGTTGGGGTTTGAGCTTTTGGCTAACAACCCACCTCAAAAAAATTAGATCTTATGAAACACCAACATGCAACTAAATATCAACTTCGATATAAATGGCCCTGAGAGTAAGTAATTACCAAAACATATTTGGAATATCTTAATTATTAAGTTATTATCGTATTTAAAATGGAATGTAATTAATTATTATTTCTAACAGCTAGCTGAGAAATAATCGGATAACACTACATGTGCAATTGTTACACTGAGTGACAGTCAACCATGTCTACTGGAACAGAGGCAGAGTTATATAACATCCATCCATTAATTCTCCAAACCAATCTATGTAGGGTCACTGAATATTCCAGTGCCTCAGCCTAAGGCAAAAGCTCAGGATAGATGTCCAGTCCAAAACAGTAATGACAGGCCCAGACATACACATGATCACAAATCTCCAGTCAAACTCTACAGTAAATAAACCATCGTCTAATTAGTCTAAGCAGAGTTTCTGCATCAGTTCCTGAAAGCAAACTGCAGAAATATATGTGCTTATTAAGATATATATCAAAAGCACCAAAGATATCAAGTCTAAACCTAAAACTACTCTCCTACGACTTCATTAAACGTGCTATAAAATGTCCCCTGTTGTGAATTGCAGACTCAGAAAAGCCATCATTCTTCTTTCCCTCTGACCTCTATAGCTCCTGGTCAGCCAGTTGCTGAGGGAAACTGTGGGAATGCTTGTAGGGACATTTCCCACTTGGGACGTCTGAGTGTGAGAAACACAAATTCCTCAAGGGTTGCTGGTCAGTGGGTACAGTGTTCTTGTACACTACAGTCGGGCTGGTCAGGACATCAACAACTCTCTCAGGCCCTGTGTGTCCAACCGCACAGAAAGAGTGGCATTTGGCCTCCTCACCACTGCAGTCCTTAAACCGTCCCACTGCTATCTGCTTGAGGGAGGCAGTGTGTCCTCTACACTTCACTACAGGTGGTGAGCAAGTGGAGTGTTTTGATGGGTGCTGAGCAGCTGTTAAAATGTTATTTTAATATGTGTGTGTTTTTTTTCAAAATGCTCAGGAACACGCTGTTTTCCACAACATGTGCCATTGTCTCAGCTGTTCCTTCTCCCCTACCTAGATCCTGTGAACTTGACTGAATGATTGTGTTTTTCTCTTTAACTCTCCATGTCTTTATTGTTCCTTCTCGTGTATGGCGTGTAATGGATGGCATTCGTTTGTAATGGAATTTGCTCAAGCAAGCAAGCATTATTAGTACTATGGGATTATCCAAAACCCCCTGATCCTAAGTATTAAACTTTGGCATGTTTTTCATCCAACATCACAAATGATACTTCAAACAGTGCAGCTTGTTGACAAGAGCTGAGCTATTACTCTTCTAAATGATCAGATTAATAGTAAGACAAGTCATGGGCTTGTTTTAAAGGAGAGATCTGAGGCCGTGTTTCCACACAGTTTTAAAATGGGGTCAGATCAAAAGTAGGTAATAGCTATGTTTCCATCAGTCTTTTTTTCTTTCTTTTTTTACCTAGAGTTACAGAGAAGAGTTTACTCTTGTACCAAAACAGTTTTATAGAGAGTTATCGAATGCAATTTGGTCAATTATTTGGTTTTAACAGAACATGTTAACAAAAACAAATCAAATCAAATCACTTTTATTGGCACATCATCAGCAGCACAAGTGCTATGATGAGTGAAAAGCTTAGGTGCTGACTCCAGACAGTTCAAAATATAGACAGTGCAAATACAACAACAGTGCAAAATACAACATACGACAACATACTCCCAATAGGGAAACAAAACTAAAATTGCAATGTTGACAGCAATACGTATAAGACGATGAATATGTGAATAGGTGTACACGCAGGCAGTATTGTTTTAAACAAGTGCAATAAGTCACTGTAAATGTCAAAGATATGTTCACAAAGTTGTGTATATTTGTGTTTCTGTTGTAAACTCATTTTTAATTTATTTTTTACTTTCCAGACTGTATGAATGTGACATTTAATTTCAAAGCAGAGAATGTGAACCCTTGAAATGTTTGAAGTTACGTTTTTTTAAAGGAAAGAGCTGCTCTTGGAGCATAACAGATCAAATGTTTAAGTTGAGTGGAGTGCAGGACTATTGCATAATGGGTCAAACTAAAATGGTGGCAGAAAGAAGCTAACGATACAGAGCCAGAGAAAGTTCAATAATTTGCATGGTCTAAGGCCCTGTTTACACTAGTGCGTTTAAGTTTTAAAACTGCATTTTAGCATGAAAACGATCTGTGTCCACGCTAGCGTTTCACCCAGCGTTTCTGAACATATCTCCGTCTAGACTACTCCAGTGAAAACGTATATCACGTGACCATTCGCGCACTCTGGGCATGCGCGGTAATGTATAAACAAGAAGCACGTGTCTCGCTCGGCATTCTAAATAGGGCTTATGCTGCTTGAAACGTGAGCGATCAGCGAGTGCTCAAACAATAGCTTGCCTCTTGCGAATATATGCAGCTATTGTAGTAAAAAAGGCAGAGTTTAACTGCACAATGGCGCCTACAACGCTCCTATTTCTGTGTCCATGTTGTTGTTTACTGTGAAGGCTCCGGCATAGTGTGGACGGATGGTGTAACCGTAGCAAAAAAGTAGTGGGTGCACATGATAATTCACGTTTAGGTCTGTTATTTTACTATGTGTAGTGTTGTTTCATGTCAGTTTAAGAGAACGATGGTATGTGTAAAGACTGGATTCGGATTTGTCATACATGTTCATATGCATACCAGCGGACATTGAAATGAGATACTGTGAAAAGGACTGAAATGCATATTTTGAATGTTATATGCTTTATTTCTTGTAGTTTTCACAATGTCTGCTGAAAAGAGAGAGAGAGAGAGAAACAAATAAACAGCAAAGACATCAGTACGAAGCGTGGCTATCATTTTATTCAGACCAGTTACAGTACCAGTTGACCGACCACATTGTAAAATATCTGAAATGTTGTTTTGGTCATTCTAAAATCTCTAACAGCCAAAGTCAGTCATGAAAATTGTTCAATATCCCAAAGAGTGGTCTCACAAAAGCCTTTGCATTCTTATTGTGCATCATTTCTGTCTTCTGAGGCACAAGTCATTTATTATATTAGAAGAAAAAAAAGACCCACAGTGGCATCTCCTACCTCAGCAAATTTAGTTTTTATTTTTGATATTTGGTGCTAGTTTATCAGAACGTGATGGTTTTGTTCTTTGGTTGGAAACGGTGCATTATTATTTAATGTTTTTTTGTGATATTCTAGTTTTGCGCACTAGTCAGCGTTAGACAGTGTATCCTGACATACATTTTGCAGTTTACCCACAAATTCTTCCACTAATGCTCCTCTCAGCTCAAATCCCTGTGGGATAAACTTAATGTTCAATCATTTGAAAGTAACTCAATAATGAAAAATACAATATCAAAGATACTCAAGCCTTTACAATGCTGGAAAATGAATCGCCATACCCACATAAAACTTATTTCATTTATCGGAATGTGACGATTTTGTTCTCTTTGAGTCACTCGATGGAAATGATGCTGTATTCACAAATGTTTCAGTTGATATTCCAGTTTTGCACACTAGTCTAAAGCCCTGTTCACACTGTGAGATTACAACCACGATTTTGTCATCCGAGACAAATTTGGGAAATCCTAAAAGGTTCCTGAAATCCTAAGGTAAAATCTGTGGTCTTTGATCGTTGGTTTGACATGTTCACAGACAGCCGAATAATGCCTGTTGCGATCAGATTTTTCCTCCGATGAAGTTCAGACAGTGTCAGAAGTTTTCAGACACTTTCCGGCAGTGACAACAGCTACCATGAGCATCGATCCAAGAACCAATAGGAGCACGGAATTTGATGACGCAATCTATGCTACAATTCAAATGACCGCGGGGAAATTTTCCTGGTTTCATTATTGAGGTGTGCTGTGTGCAAAATTGCTGCTACAGTTTGTTTACATTTGGTGTGAGGAATCATTTCAAAATGCGGGATAGTGAAAGTGTCACGGGTGGATGATGTCAAGCTCTGGTGGAGTTTTCTTTCGTGTTTGGCGCATCTTCATTATCTTTCAGTCTGACTTTATGACAGCTGAGATCTTACAGTGTGACATGTGAGCCATGTTTGTGCAGTCTGATAATCCACAATCGGGATTCAGGATTTTAAAAAGTCACACAGTGTGAACAAGCCTTAATTCGCATAGCTGGATGGAAACATATCTTAAAAACAGACGTTTTCGCAGTCTTAAAGGGCCATGAAACACCAAAACACATTTTTTGAGCTATTGACAGTCATATATGTGTCCCACGCTGCTACAAACACTATTAGGACACATATAATTGACTAAAAAGTAAAAATTGGTTGGTTTTGCGTTATTTCGAGCCAATTCGTTCTTCCGGTTTGAAACAAATTTTTGAGGCTGCGTCACGCCGATGAGATCTATGCATGTACTCCAGCGTGGAGAGTGGACGTCTGTACCGGCCAGTGCATCGTGACGTCTCTGAGCGTGCAGCATTGATTCATGAGATAGACTTTGTTTAAACAAATCAGTGCGCTCTATTGTGTATGCAGTGCAACTCATTAATATGCACGAGAGCTTCGAAGACTGTTTTTTACCTGTTGCAGTGTCCAGACAGCAGAGAGACGCCATGTTGTGCTTCCAAAATAAGTGGAAGAAGAATAATTTTTTGGAGACACAGGTCGCCAGTGTTGTGTTTATGTGCTGCAATGAAGGTTTTGTTTACATTACCGCTATAAGAGCGCAGCTGGACTCCCACGTGTGCGCAGCAGAAATGCATCTATAAGAATCTTTTTTTTTTCAGCCGAGAGCTTTCCGCATCTGGAAATGGTGAAATCGGGATTTGCCACTTGTCTCCTTTTAAAACAGACACCGCTCCAGTTCATGTGGCTTGTCCTGGTCTACAGATTTGGTAAGCGATCAGTGCTCTTTGTTTGTTTATTCAGATGGCAAAGTTAGTTCGTAGTTGGTTAGTAGTTTGTAGAGTTCATAACACGTTCAGTGTTTAAAAACAGACCTTTGTCAAAATGATTAACTGTTACTGAGTTCACAGTACGTTAATATCCGTACAATATTAAAGACTGAAAGATCTGCTGTAAATTCTGCTTTCCGAGTGTAAACACTGCAGTCAAACAATTACTTTCGTGTCGGAGTTTTTATTTCTCCCTTACGCTGTGCGGTATCAAACACTCCATTAAAACAACACTCTTAGTAGTTTCTCACATCTCGTTTGTCACGGGGGACAAGCAGAAAATGTTCCTGAATAAAAGTATAAGTGCCAAACTGCCGTTAAAGTCGACATATTAATAATTTGGCAAATAATTGGATGAATGATGTCCATGTAGACAGTCACTGTCTTTCTCTTCTGCGTCTGTGTTTTTGTGTTGCTTGTTTGAACATCAGCACGTGCCCAAATGGAAACTCCCATTTTTATGCAAAACCTTCCCTCATTCCCTCCCCTGACACTCCCACCTAAATAGAGCTGGACACACCCACTTTCCTGAGCTTTTGCAGACCGTAGGTGTGAAAACACCCAGCTGAGACAGGGGAGTTTCGTGGCCCTTTAAACATATTGCTCTTTTTTTGATCAAATCATTTGTTCAATTGATCAAATCGTGCTCAAATGCATTTGGACAGCCAAAAGATTATTTATAACATGAATGTCATAAGACGTTTTGTAGGAAAGTGAGCCAAAACAAAGTACTCAAACTTTGCTGCTTTGTTCAAAAACACCAAAATTATTATAACCAAAATTGTAGTCACCATCCATGTTTTCTTAAACTGCCTTGCTCGCTTACTCATAAGCTGTGTAACATGGGATTGTTTATTCAGGAGTACTCATTCATCCCACTGAGTGCTCCTACAAGTGATGTAGAGCATGAAGAAATAAGAAGCGAGCTTCTCGATGAAATCTGAACTCAAGTGGCCACAAGAGACGCGTTTAAACATCTTAATACCAGATGGAAACCCGAGCACACTAACGACTGCATAATGTGCTAACAACCATTTCGCATACCTTAGCAACCACATAACAATGACCTAGTAACCAGTTAGACCATTAAATCTACAACCATGCCTTATCAATCACATAACAGCCCCTGGGCTCTGACCCAGAATACTTTAGCAACTGTATAGCATTGCCCAAGACACCATTCAGAATACCTGATTGACCACGAGTGAAGAAATGATCGCCAAAACAACCACATACAGTAGCAACACTCTGGAAACCACTCATGCTAATAGCAGTATACCTTGACTTACATCTTGCAGTTTATCATTTCCCCCAGACATTCTACTATTAATACTTCTCCCAGCAACTGTGGATAAACTTATTGTTCAATCATCGCACACATTCACATTGTTTTGAAAGTTACTCAACAATAAAGATACTATATCAAAGACACTCAAGCCTTTACAATGCAGGAAAATGGGCCATCATGCCCACATAAAACATATTTCTTATTTCAACCTGCGTTTTAAAACTAGAGGGGAAATCATGACTCATTCAACTCGAGTTCTCAAAGCACCACCATTTACTGTAATTCTGTGACAGCTAGTAAGAACTGTGCAAGTAACCCTCTCTTGACTTCAAAAGCCACACTGGCAAAAAATGCTAGAGGCTGTAGTCTTGAGTGTCCTTGTTTGTGCACTTTCCTCCCATGCTGGTAAAGCTGGTTCGAATGTTTTTCTCAGCAACTCAAGAAAAAACACAGAGGGCTTGGTGCAGTGATGCAGATGGGAGCGAGGTGTGGACGGGATGGCCATATAGTAAGTACTGGGCAAATAAACATTGATATTTGGCTTCCGGAAGCACACTAGTAACTGATTCTTGGCTCTGGGATTTATCATTTTTGTTACACAGCCTACGTTCCCTTCCCGGAATCACCCGTTTGAATTAGGTGTTTTCAGGTGTTACTTCCAGTGTAAAGGCCATTTAAAAGTGCCCATATGTTGGGTTGAGAATGGTTAAATTTCACTTTTTGAAGTCCCAAACAACAGGATGATATGTATGCAAGGTAAAAAAAAACACTTTCAATGTCTTAAAATATCTAATTATTTTGACCTCATTTTCCCACCGACTCCCATATGAATCGCCAGAGCGAGTCTTTTTCCCAAGCACCTCCTTTATGTGACGCTACCATGTCACGTCACGCTACCACGTCATGTCCTTTACATGTCAGCAGCCCAATGCCAGAACATATTGAAAAACATCACTGCAGTTGTACAACAGCGTATTGCTATATTCTTCATCATAACAACAAACATTCAGTAATAATTAACACTTCATGGACTATTGTAAGCCAACAAATAGTAACATTCGGCAGTAAGCTAAAAGGCTACCGCTACATGCTGCATGGAGCAAACACATACAGACAACTACATCCATATTTACCTTGTTACAGTGAACAAGATGATAGTTATTTTAATCATACTTCCAGGTTGTGATTCGGTAGAAGAACATGCTGGTCCAAATAAACTGGGTATTGATTCATCCTTTAACAACAACCGTGCAACAAATCCCGCATAGTAAGCGTGTAGATTGGTGTAGCTCTCTTCAGAGAAACGACGCGAACACAGCACCATGTTGGGGCTATAATTCCCAGATATTTTACCAAAAATAAACCTCAACCACTGACTCTTCACAGCTTCATCTTTAGGTAGGGAAAAGAACAGCTTTTCCCTCGCACTTCAGAGTACAGCGTCTACGGAACATGATTTAACTGGAATGCGATAAGGTGCTTGTCGTCTTCCACTTTTTCTTCCTGTCTGTGGGCGGGGCCGGGGAGTTTAATTTTCCCGGGGGCTGCGCGCACAAGTGGTGGGTGGGGCTTATGTTTCGCGTTGACGTCAAGCCGAAATGGCTAAAGACTCGTTCTAATAACGATTCATTTAAACAACCATGAGTCGACTCTTTTATAGATGAATCAATAGTTTTAAACACTGTGCACTTTCAGATTTAAGCATTAGCTGGACATTTCACTTCCCTTAGAGCTGTGTTACGCACTGCATGGAAGGTCATTTTCAAAAATCCATAATAGGGGCTCTTTAAACTTCTTTGTTGATTGCATGTGGTAAGTCTGTCGTAGCCTTCGCACATTCGCATTACATTCACCATGCCTTGATGCACACCTCTCAAAATATGTAACTATACTTTGCCACGACATGGAGAACAAGACCTAGGGTTGGTCGGCTTGGTAGCAGTGATGAGTGGGGGAACAAGAGCATTGGGAGCAGTGGAAAGCCAGAGGTGGAAGTGTTTAACAAGTGCCGAGTCCCCTGGAAGAGCTATGGATGGGTACTTGTGTTTACCTCTGTTGTTCGCCTCTTACTTCCTTGAATGAGTGTGAGTTTGAGCTTCTTCTAAAGCATCATCAAACACATTTCTGGTGTAACTCGAAACACCACCACAGAAACTCGTCACAGTGGGACATAGAAACCACACTGCCTACAAGTGTTTTGGAAGGCGTTATTTTCAGAGCAGTACACATAGAAAACAGAAGTATAAATGATCACAGCGACGTGTACTATGTGCAAAGTATGCACCATCAAGGTACAGTGATCACTCAAATATAAATAAGGAGATGTTTAAGGGCACAGAGGTCAAACTCGGTTCCTGGAGGGCCACAGCTCTGCACAGTTTAGGCCCTGTTTACGCTAGTGCGTTTTCGTTTTAAAACGCGTAAGTTTTGCTACGGTTACGCCATCCGTCCACACTACGCCGGAGTTTTTGAGGCGCTAAAAAGGACTAAATGACTAAAATGTCACCGGAAGACGGCAGACCAGCCTTCACTGTAAACACTGTATTTTCGATAGCCATGGATGTTTCATGTTCATTTGTTACTTTAAGTAACAACTCGACCTCGTTGTCTGTCCTCAAAAAGACCTCTCTTTCTTTCTTTGCCATCGTGTTCATCGTTCAAACAGCGTTTGTTGACTAACAATAACCAAATGCCGAGCGAGACACCTGCTTCCTGTTGATACTTGAACGCGCATGCCCAGAGTGCGCGAATGGTCACGTGATATACGTTTTTGGTGGCGTAGTGTGGAGGGACATTTGTTGAGAGACGCTTGGGTGAAACACTAGTGTGGACGCGGATCGTTTTCATGCGAAAACGCTGATTTAAAACTAAAACGCTCTAGTGTAAACGGGGCCTTAGTTCCAACCTTAATTAAACATACCTGATCAAACGGAGTGCTTAAGGCTTGTTTGAGACAGATACAGATTGTTGACCTACAGATAGATGTGGTGGAGCAGGGCTGGAAATAAACTCTGCAGGGGTGCGCTCTCCAGTAATTGAGTTTGACATTGTTGTTTTAGGGTGTCAAGCTAGTTGGAGCTGCATGAGTAATCCCTGCTACCCCAACACCAAGAATCTATGCTTGATGCTACAGTCTTTACTGTACTTTTTAGCGTGACTACCTACCATGCTGAAAATGACAGCATGAATCATGCTCAGAGTAGATCAATAGAACTACATAGAATCAATTCTAATCCGCACACCACATTGCTCTGCACATTTCATATTTTCTCTTATAACTTCAGCCATTTGTTCTAATTCAACCATAAGTGCCCTGTGATGTTCCGATGTGAAATAAAGATTTCCTGTGCTCAGGCTTGGAGCAATGAAAGAGAAGATAGCAGAGAGCAGTAAACACTGTAGGGACTCGTTAGAACATCGTTTATAAATAGAGCTTCTCTTCTATCAATCTGGTATTCTAGATGTGTTAAATAAGAGAGACATGAGAAATATGTACAGCGTTGGTGTGTGAGGACTGGGATTAAGGACCACTTCGCTAGTGAGAGGTGTGCAAGTAAACATCAATTCTAGAGGCACACTGGTGACAGATGGTCGAAACTTTAGCCTTTAGCTTGTTAGCATGCCTGCCTCTTATGTTAGAATCACTGGTTCAAATCATGCTTGGAGTGGGTCAAGTACAATTTAAGGGGTTATTAGTGCAGTGCCTGGATAGGAGTGAGGTTTAAGATGCAGGTCTGTGTGAGATCTGTGGATGTAACTGTGAATAACACGGTGCAAATTGTGATGGTCAGAAGATCATATGTACATGCACACACCCCAAGTGTGTTTATGTGCAAATTGTTCAGATAATGATATTCCACACAATTTCATGACCTGGCGAATTCTAAAGCAATGGCATAAAATATTGCACCAAAAACATGACAGAAGAAGACAGTGCTTTTGTAATGAACACCAGCTAGTGAAGTGCTGTACGGGTAAAACCCTCACTCCCCTAATCTCAAAAGATACTCTAGCAGCAGACTCTCATGCAAAGAATGGCCAGTTCAATCCCAGCATGGAGTGAGTGGAGTACATGAGTTACATTGGTGCCGTGACCTGGAAGGGAGTGAGGTTTCGGGGGAGGTGTAACGGAGGCCAGCTCATGAACTGCTGTGCAAGTGAAATCTCATTCCTCATTCCCTTGATCTCAAAAGGTGCTCAACTGACAGATTCTAGAGGCCGTGGTCTTTAGCCCCCTTATTAGAGCAACTGACTCCCATTCGAAGAATCACCGGTTCGATCCCAGCTTGGAGCAAGTAAGTAGGATTGGTTAGTTAGCCACTCTCCCTCTCTTTCACTCTTTCTCCCAGAGCTTAACAATGATACATGGTGTGGATTTGATACACATAGCACCAGGAAAATAGGACGCATTGACCTTATCTACACAGCAAAAATTCCAGTGTTAAATATACAGTGTGATTTTATTTTACCTGAACTGGTTCTTTCGGACAAACAGTGATCAAACCAGTATGTTTTATTTAAACTCGAAACATGTCTTTTTGCATTTTAAAATGCAAAGAGTTTAATTTATTCAAATTATTTCTGAAAAGATTAATGAACATTTAATAAATTAAAACTATTTTCAACATATTTGACCACTGTTATGTCACACACACACCAATTGATAATGTAGGAAAAAAAGGTAATATATTAACACTTTAAAGGGCAACAAACTCCAGTTCAATGTAAGGATAAACTCTTACTGTGTTAAAATGAACTCTGTGAGGAATGTACAAACTTCACACTTTGGAGGGAATCATATGTACACACAAAGAGTGTTAAGTTAAACTCAAATTGAGTCAAATGTACACTGAGTTTTGTGCTGTGTATGTGAATTATAATGCCTTGTCTGATATCATCTCTTACTATTATCCCTGATGACACTTTCATGCATGACACATCATAAAGTGCTTGCTTTTTAGTTGGTTGTCCTCCTGATTAGCCAACTTCCGGTTCAACAGATCAGCACATTAAACTGCACACACCTTATAAATTCAAGCCTACAGCGCTAATCTTTTTTGAAAATATTAAAATCCTGTAAGTTCCCCAGCTTGGCTTATAAATATCTCTGACATGTTGCAAACGAGCATCAACAATTTTCATGTGACTTCTCCACATGGGAAAACATGCAAGGTCATGCAACAGCAAAATCACAGTGTATGCCCACCTGCCATTACCCTGGCCTAAGGGAACACACTAGGAAAAGATGGTAGAACCTTTAAAGCCCTTGATATTGTGCCCAACTGCCACGTTGGTTCAATTCCAGCTCAAAGCAGGTTGAGATGAAACAGAAACATTGACAACCTGGATTGGAAGAAGGTTTAGGAGGGTGAGTATAACAGAGGCCAGCAAGTTTGATGTACAGTATGTGAATAAACCATACTTCCCTGATCTCAGGAGGCACACCAAAAAATATGCTAGAACACTGTGGTTTTCAATGTCCTTGTTAGTGTGCCTTTCTGACTAAATTCCCAGTTTGACCTGGAAGAGTAAATGCTGCAGTGTAAAACTTGCATGCATAAAAGGATCTTGTTTCACTCATGTACTTTCACTGGTAATCAGAAACTTAAGATAACAGTTTCCCTTAATAGACCTGTTTACTCACACACATCTATCAAAAATAAGAACGTTGTCAAAAAAGGCAGCTCTCTGTGAAATGATTTCATTGGGCAAGAGTATTCAAATGCATTACTTACATTGCCACTCCATCTATCATGTTCAGGCACATTCAAGGTTATGCTAACAGCTCTGTCTCCACATCTTATTAGCGTCCAGAAACCACAGAGCTCGGGTTAATCTCATGTAGCCAGACATTTAAATAACTGAAAAACGTTTCACTGCATCTACTTAGAGAGGAATCCGTCAACTCCGGCTAAGACCACTTCAGATGTAACCTTTGCTAAACCTGGGTTTCTGACAGGCACGCATGAAATTAGCATGTATGTGTGCGGGTTTGGTTCTAATCAAAGGGGAGTTGTTTGTTTGGTGAGCACCGCCTGCGGAAGATGAAGCCCAGCCGGGAGAGCAACTGGATCCAGATGCCTGTTAATTGATAACACCAGCCAGCACTGTCCCTTTGCTCTTCTATAACTGTCAGGAGGCACATGAGTGTCTGGATACAACCCCCAAATGGTCTCTGTCGTTTCAATGCTGTTTTTCCTGCTCTGCTCCTCCTGGTTCCACTTCTCTCTTTCATTACAGCACACTTTGTAAACAGCTATTAATGATCCAGACACACTGTTCCATGCAGCTGGAGGAAAAAACAATGTTGAGAGTTAAAGGTTCAAGATACCCTGGAGTACTTTAAAAAAAAACATTTAAAATAATAATTTTGAGATTTTTTAATTTCATCCTCTGTGGTTTAAAGTAATTTTGAGACGGGATCAAAATCGGTGTCGTATTGCAAATCTGCCAGTGAAATGATGACGTGTTGGTTTCTCATTATTATTCATAGCAGAGTTTTATTACCCTATGAGAAGACCCTGCTTCTTAATTATTCATGAGAGCATGTGCTTTCCGAAAGCAAGGCAGACCTGCCAAGCTGTGACCCACAGGGTGAAATAGCGTCTTCACGGCACAGGTCGTAAGTGTTTGTTTCCATGATCCACAGGGTTTGTTGCATGTTTTTCCCTGCGATTTTGTCAAGCCCAATACAGCAAAGATGTTGGTGTGCAGCAAGTATTTTTGTCGGGAGAGCTGTATGAGAATTGGAGAATGGCAGCCATTGAGACACATCGCCTATATCTGTGCTGTTGTGTTTGCATATTTTTAAAATTCTCCGCATCACTGGCAGCATTAATGCTCGAAATTGACAAGGTAAGAGACCTGCTGCACTGCTGTCCAATGTGTCTGCATTCAGACCCGGCGATTCAGACCTGGCGATTGAAGTCCCCCTCATTTATAGTGTTTATATAAACACGATTATCTTTATAATGATAGAACAAATTGTGGTTATGTGTATATGAAATTACGAATAACAAATGTAGCAGGACATTAAATTACTGCTTATTTCTTTGCATTTTAACTTTGTAAACTATGAAATCATGGGTCCCCTCATGGTTTGGGTCTCATTTTGTGAGCAAACTGTCACTTGTTTGCTCCCCTCTTTTTTCCCTGCCTTGCCAAACACTCCCACTCCTCTCTGATTATGGCAGACCACGGCCATTACGAAGCATTTTTTAAATTTTATTTTACACTTTTATTTTATAATATTTTATTAAATTCAATTAATCTTTATAGCGCTTTTACAGTGTAGATTGTGTCAAAATAGCAAAATATAGAAGTTTGAGTAAATTGAAACTGTCAGTCCAGTTTTCAGAGTTGAAGTTCAGTTCAGTGTGAGCAAATCCATCGATACGCAACTCCACAAGTCCCATACCAAGCAAGCCAGTGATGACAACGGCAAGGAAGGAATTGAGAAAATAAAGGAAAAAACAAAACCTTGAGAGAATCCAGGCTCAGTTGGGCACGACCATTTCTCCTCAGGCCAAACTTCTTGTGCAGAGCTGCAGTCTAGGCGCTGGAGGCTGGAGAACGCTGGACATCCATCATGGAGAAGCTGCAGGTGTGACCAGCAGGTGCTCAGGCTGCCCATGAGATTAATGCAGAGACTTGTGTTTTAGCTTAATAAAATGTTATTATAATTTTTATTAGGTGTGTAAGTTATATAGATAGTATATTGTACATATACAGTATATACACTCTATTATACACTTTATTAGGTACACTTTACTAGTACAGGGTTAAACCCACTTTTGCCTTCAAAACTGCCTTAATCCTTTGTGGCATAGATTCAACAAGTTACAAGGATTTTGGTCCATATTGAGATAATAGCATCATGCAGTTGCTGCAGATTTGTCCGCTGCACATCCATAATGCCACCACATCCCAAAAGTGCTCTATTGTCCATTTGAGTACAGTGAACTCATTGTCATGTTCAAGAAACCAGTCTGAGATTAATCACACTTTATGACATGGCGCGCTATCTTGCTGGAAGTAGCCATCAGAAGATGAATACACTGTTGTCATAAAGGGACAGACATGGTCAGCAACAATCCTCAGGTTGGCTGTGACGTTGACACGATGAGAACTTATGGGCTCATAGTGTAATATCCCCCACACCATTACGCCATCACCATCCCCACCAGCCTGAACCGTTGATACAACGAAGGATGGAACCATACTTACTAGTGATGGGTCGTTCTTGAACGATTCGTTCATTTTGAACGAATCTTTAATATGACTCGGGAACGACGATTCCTCTCAGGGAGTGATTCGTTCATCCGCGCATGCGCAGATTGCGCACAGATGTGCAGGTTTTGTTCATTTTTCAAGTCTTTTAATTCATTCATCACGCAAAAGACAAAAGCCAATCATATGCGTTTAGAGCCGGAAAGAGCTTTGATCCGTTCAGGTATCGAGTCCTCTGTTTGAGTCACTCGGTCATCACGTAAAAGACAAAAGCCAATCAAATACATTTAGAGCCGGAAGGAGATTTGATCCGTTCACCTCCCGAGTCCTGGGTCCGAGTCGTTCAACACGTGAAAGACACAGAAGCCAATCGTATGCATTTA
>CAIGQQ010034267.1:1429192-1488825 GCA_903798035.1 Danio albolineatus
GGAAAGAGATTTGAACCGTTCACCCCCCCGAGTCCTCGGTCTGAGTCATGTCTCTTTACATTTTGTCACGTGATGAACGAACCAGAAGACTCAAAAGGTGAACTAGTCATGGCTCCTTTCGGCTCAGACTGTGTACATTGGTTGAGATTATATGGACTGTCCGTGTGACGTGAACGAACCACTGAAATTTGAAGACATGAAGATGTGAGCTGAGCAATGAGGCAAAAATATCTTCATAGATAAAAGAGCAGGCAAACAGTGAATGATTATTTTCTCTTATAGCATTCTATTTATGACTTGTTTGTAGTGTGATCAACATTTGGGCAAGTTGTACATGTGTTTGGAAACAATTCGTAACAGTTTATATATTGGCAAATTGAACGAAATGAACGAAATGACTCGAAAAAAGATTTGTTCATCTCGATGAACGAGACTTAAAGATCCGAGTCAGTAAAATGATCCGAACTTCCCATCACTAATACTTACACGTTGTTGACGCCAAATTTTGACCCTACCATCCAAATGTCGCAGCAGAAATCAAGACTCATCAGACCAGGTTTTTCCAGAAGTGGCACACAGTGTGGTCTTCTGCTGCAGTAGCCCATCTGCTTCATGGTTCAGCGTGTTGTGCATTCATAGATGCTTTGTGGTTATTTGAGTTACTGTTGCCTTTCTATCAGCTGGAACCAGTCTGGCCATTCTCCTCTGGCATCAAAAAGGCATTTGTGCCCACAGAAATGCTGCTCACTGTATATTTTCTCCTTTTTGGACCACTCTCTGTAGATAGTTGTGCATGAAAATCCCAGTGGATCAGCAGTTTCTGAAATACATAGACCAGCCCGTCTGGCATCAACAAATATGTCACGTTCAAAGTCACTTAAATCCCTGTTCTTCCCCATTCTTAAGCTCAGTTTAAACTGTAGCATATCGTCTTGACTATGTCTACATGCCTAAATTCATTGAGTTGCTGCCATGTGATTGGCTGTGAAGAAATTAACATGCAGTTGAACAGGTGTACCTAATAAAGTGGCTGGTAAGTGTGTATGTGTATAGATATATACATATATCTATATATTAAACACAATTAAATGTGTAAAATCCAGTGCAACATCAACTATGTTTATTTCTCAATGGGAGGCTTTCAAACGAGGAAGTCCCAGCAGGGATGATTCACCTAATGGGAAATGTTACGGAAAAACGCATTATATCCTCTGCTTCTCTGGAATCACTTCATGAAAAAGCAGGCCGCAGGCTAAAAGCTTTCCAGGGAAGAAAAAAACTGCCAATGTCTGCCTCCACAGTTTATTTGCTTTCCCTGAAGCCGAGGCGCTATGACATCTCTAATACTTAACAGCAGATTACAACCGCAAACTGTCTCATCCGCACACAAACGCATATAACCAGATGACTTCACTGACATACAGTATTGCTCATTATTCAGTTCTGCTTTGGCAAAGTAAAACCCACTAGTGACTGATGACTGCCAACATGCACAAAGAGAAAGCAAAGGCAAAAAAAAAATAAAAAAAAAATACTGCTTTGGCTCACTGCACGACCCCGTCTGCTTCTTTTTAATTGTCCCAACATGAAGCCATTTTAGAGCGAAGCCATTAAGGATAATTATGAGTGTAAAGATGCTGCAAGCTCAGTATAAATACAACACATTCCCAGCAAACAGCGGATTTGAACTTAAACGACTTGACTTGAAACACTATGCAGACCGGGCTTGCACGAGAGGCGGATAATATTTAATAAACATCGGTCATACATGACTTAGAGCTGCAATAAGGCTGTATTCATTACATATAATCACACAGTTATTATATGCGCAAACTCTGGCGGCGTTCCAGCATTGAGCGCTGCCAAAACGTTATGCATCACTTGGCGAGGAATCTTTCAACAAAATGATTTAATTTTCCCCTCGCTTGTCATAAACAATAATGATGTCCACATTCGGATTAGATTCACAATGCAGAAACAGAGAGAGAGGAAAAAAAGCGCGCTCTGGGATTCTTTCAGCACAATGGAGAAAAATAATTAGCAAAAACATCTTTGAAGGTTCGCTGTCCAACGTTCTGTTGATGATAACAGAACTGGATGTTCCACCCTCAAGTCAACACTGTTTCATCTGGTCAGAGCAGACGTCATATTTAATATGACACAAACAAAAGTAAGACTGCTGGGGATGTTTTAAATGTTTCATTAGTAGAATGACTGAAATTGAATGATTGAATTTCCTTCCACCCATCACAGCTTTCCTTTCATTTGCATCCAGTTAAATAAGTGTGTTTACTCTAAAAGCTTATGAAGAAAGCCTTGTTTCTTTGATTTAGGATTGTGCGACTCAATTCGGAAACAGATTGTCTTTTGTTTGTTATTTTAATTGTATATATTGTATTTGCACAGATGAGCCATTACATTATGACCACTTAACCTGCAGGACCTCCATTAGCCCACAAAACAGTAGCCGAGCATCAAGGCATTGACTTGGTAAGGATTTTTGTAATTTATGTTACCATTCCTCCGTTTCCTATATGCTGTGGGGTGGTGGTGATATTACATGAACCTGTTTTATCAATATGGACCTGATATGTTTGGTTTGTCAAGTGAAATTTGGAGGTCAATTATATTACAGATATTCATCTGCATGTTTCTTATAGAATCTTAACGATTCTGGCAGTCTGGAGTGGCGCCATGAATGGGCGCACTTGATCCACAAAGATGTTCAGACATTTGACAGCTGTTAGGGATTGTGTAGTTGGGATAATGAGGCCTAAAACTCCTTAAGAAAACATTACTCAGTGTCTGTGTCTGTCGGTTAGTTTTAATATAGTTTATCCAGGTGCCATAGCCTTTGCTGGTAGTTGGTGTATGTGTGCTCATCAATGTGATGCAGCAGTGTTATTGTGTCATTGAAAAAAATGGGCGTAAAATATTTGCCTATAGGTTGTCAGATAGTGAATTTTGACAGGTCGGCAGTGCTATTAACATGACTGAAAATTCTGAATGAGTGGAATATTGTTGATGAAATTGTTGATGATCAAAAAGATAAGAAAACTTTCAGTTATGTTGCTGGCACAGCAGACCTATAAAGTTTCTTTTTGTCAAACCATATTCATTAATGATATTAAGTCTATGCACAAGGAATATGGATTTGTCAAGTTCTAGATTTGTATAGTTATCATGAATACTTATTTATTTATTTATTTTTTTAAGCAGACAGAAATCTGTGAGGAACTGTGTGCACATCGCCCTGGTCACCACTGTTGTAGATGCTTGTGATTTGTCACACTGTAGTACTGTAATGCCTTTATAATTATTTAAAGTTGAATTGATTTAAATAAATTTTAGACAATTTTATAAGGCTTCAAAATGTATTTGAATGTATTGTTGTCTCTGAATTTTTTGGGAGATCTTTTTCCCCCACTTTGAATGGCCTTCCACCCTGTTAACATAACGTAATTAAAAAGATATATAATTGTAGAAACATTCATTCATTCATTCATTTTCTTTTCGGCTTAGTCCCTTTATTAAATCCGGGGTCGCCACTAATTGTAGAAACATCAACATCAAATTCTCTTTTTAATCAACAACTTGTGGTTTCATGACTGTGAGCACTATGATGAATAATAAATAAATTGTACAACTTTGTCAC
The DNA here is from genome assembly GCA_903798035.1 of Danio albolineatus. Taxonomy (NCBI): domain Eukaryota; kingdom Metazoa; phylum Chordata; class Actinopteri; order Cypriniformes; family Danionidae; genus Danio; species Danio albolineatus. Next base: position 1,432,848 of record CAIGQQ010034267.1, read on the forward strand.
TGTCAGCTGTGATACTTCTAACCTACATTTCTATATATAAACATAATTTAGCTGTTTTTATTTACACTGTAAAAATATCAGTTTCCTGCTGTCTGTGATTTTTTGTGTTTTTCTGTTTATTTACATTTTCAAATGTCATTAAGGACATGATCTCTGCTCTGACAACTTTTGCTGTTGTAAAGTGACTTTTAATGCCATTTTCAGTAGTTTGAAATTATATATTATCTGGGTTGGTCGTGTAAGTTATAGCAAAATAAGTAGTTGCCAGGATATTTTAAAACTTAAAACGAAATAAAATGTTACAAAAACGTTTTTGCTATTTAAATTTTTTTTTTCTCTGAACCATGTTTTCTGTCATCTGTTTTTGCTGCTAAGCTAACAGATTCATTGAAGAGTACAGTCTTGCAAGTTTGTTGAGTATGCTTTTATAATTCTGATAGAAAACAGACACAGCAGGGTGGATGCAATAGTTTAACTAACGAGTACAATCAATGAGAAAGGAATGCTGTGCAGTCATACTTATGATACGTGTCTATGGTACTCCCTTCTGTGTACTTTAAGTATTACCAACTCCATTGACATCAAACCCCATTGGGAAAAGACAATTGCCTCAAAGCCATTGCCTCATACTAAGGAACTTATTACAGTCTGTAAAAATGTTACAATGAGCACAACATCATGTATCAAAACAACAAGTCAATAAAATGGTCGTGAACTTTGAAAGCATCATGTGTTCTAGAATCATCTGGAATGATGATTCTAAAATAATGAAAATCTGATTATGCCTTGGCATAGGCAAGGGCAGGCAAGTTTATTTATATAGCACATTTCATACACAGTGGTAATTTAAAGTACTTTACAAAAACAAACATGAACAAAATAAACAAGTATAAGAAAATAAAAATAATTAATAAAAGTAATTTTAAAAGATAAAAACAGATTAAAATGTGTTAAAACAGGTTATGAAAGATTGAAAGTGAAAAGTAAGATATAATAGTGCTCTCTGTCGGACATAGCTCAGTGCTCACACAGATGTGCTTTCAGTCTTGATTTGAATATACTTAATGTTGGAGCACATCTGATCATTTCAGTAAGCTGATTCCAGTAGCGGGGGCCGGGGGGCATAGTAGCTGAAGGCCAGTTCACCCTGCTTTGACTAAACACATGGAATTTTTTGTTTAATTGATCTAATTCAGGGATCATCAATCTCGGTCCTGGAGGTCCGGTGTCCTGCAGGGTTTAGCTGCAACTTGTCTCAAAACACCTGCCTGGATGTTTCAAGTATACCTAGTGAGAGCTTGATTAGCTTGTTCAGGTGTGTTTGATTAGGGTTGGAGCTAAAATCTGCAGTACACCGGACCTCCAGGAACAAGTTTGGTGATCCCTGATCTAATTATTGCAATGTTTTTTAAGATGACAGTAGGCTGATATATTGGATTGCATGTAAACATACTCTATATGAGCAAATATGAACGTAGTACAATCCACCCATTTGGTTATGACAATACAAACCCTTTTTTACTTTCTTTTACACTCTTCTAACATAAACTCCACCAACATTCCACTCGGAAAAACTTCACCTTCTCTCTATGGCGTCTTAATAAGTCACCCAGTAAAATAATCACCAAGATAATGTTCGCTTCATGCAAATACTTCCCCGACCACTGTCTTTTATGAACGTCTTTAAATCTCACCAGCGGCCTGTATGTGGGGATTGTGGGAAAGGCTGCTCTGCCGGTGCTTGCCAGAACACGGTTCCCCAGTGGGTGGTCCTCTTTGCCCGGGGGGAAAACTCCTATTAATGCTCGAATATGTGTGCTTTAATCAAATCCCCTTCCCGAGAGGATCCAATTAGGTGCAGGAGATCAGTGCCTGGTGCAATCTAATAAACAGCATGCATCCTGCACTCCGGCATCACGACACTGCTGTCCGATGTAGGCCACAAATATGGCCGGCCACACAAAGGGCTCCTTGTGTGGGACACAGAGGAATGCTGGACTTACTCTGCGTCTGTTTGCAGAGCTTGTTCTTATCTGATGCGGTGTGAGGAGAGCTTCAGCAGTGCCATTGTTTCGGCTCTAAAACAGGCTGACTGTGCAGGGTTGAAAGGGGACGGTTTGGCTCGAGGGATGAGTCCGCACCGCTGCCTCACTGTACGGTGATACTGTATCACACACTGCCAGACCAAACTTAAAACAAACCGTAATGCAAGCAGAGGAACAATCGCTGAGAGGCTGCATGTGAAGGGGAGTTATTGCTTGTTTATAAGTGAAGTTGAAGTCAGAATTATTAGCCCGCCTGTATATTTTTTCCCCAAATTTTTGTTTAGTGGAAAGGAGATTTCTTTTCAATACATTTCTAAACATTCTGTAGACAATATTACAGGAGTTGCAAAATTGCTAATAAATTTGACCGTAAAAATGGCTTTAAAAAAATTTAAAACTGCTTTTATTTTAGGAGAAAATAAAGCAAATAAGACTTTTCCAGAAGAACAAATATTGTAGGAAATAATTTGAAAAGTTCCTTGCTCTGTTAAACATTCATTCATTCATTTTCTTATCGGCTTAGTCCCTTTATTAATGCGGGGTCGCCACAGCGGAATGATCCACCAACTTATCCAGCATTCCTTTTACGCAGCGGATGCCCTTCCAGCCACAACCCATCTCTGGGAAACATCCATACATTCTCATTCACACACATACACTATGGACAATTTAGCTAACCCAATTCACCTATACCACATGTCTTTGGACTTATGGGGGAAACCGGAGCACCCGGACGAAACCCACGCAACCACGAGGAGAACATGCAAACTCCACACAGAAATGCCAACTGACCCAGCCGAGGCTCAAACCAGCGATCTTTTTGCTGTGAGGCGAACGTGCTACTCACAACGCCACAGTGGCGCCCTCTGTTTTAAACATAATTTGGGAAATATTTAAAAAAGAAAATGTAATAATATTGAGGATTTCACGGCAGTGCAGTGGGTAGCACATTCGCCTTATAGCAAGAAGGTCGCTGGTTCAAGCCTCGGCTGGGCCAGTGGGCATTTCTGTGTGGAGTTTGCATGTTCTCCCTGTGTTCGCGTGGGTTTCCTCCAGGTGCTCCTGTTTCCCCCCACAAGTCCAAAGACATGGTTTAGGTGAATTGGGTAAGCTAAATATATTTGTAAATATATCTGTATTTGTTGGAATGTGTGTGTATGGATGTTTCCCAGTTATGGGTTGCAGCTGAAAGGGCATCCGCTGCATAAAACATATGCTGGATAAGTTGACGGTTCATTACGTTCATTCTGCAACCCATCACTGGGAAACATCCATACACACTCATTCACGCACTTACACTAGGGCCAATTTAGCTTACCCAATTCATCTATACTGCATGTCTTTGGACTTGTGGTGGAAACCGGAGCATCTGGAGGAAACCCATGCCAACACAGGGAGAACATACAAACTCCACAGAGAAATGCCAACTGACCCAGCCGAGGCATGAACCAGTGACCTTCTTGCTGCGAGGCGATTGTGATACCCACTGCGCCACCGTGAGGCCCTATTTTTTGTTTTGCGGTTGTGAATTTCATTATAGGATGTTGATCTACATGAATTTTCATGTAGAAAATTCAACTCTACAGTTTAACAAAGTGACTTTTATTGACAGTTTAGTAATTTTAGACAAGATATTGTATAAGAAAACATCCAACTTAAGTTAATTGACTAATCCAAATTGGCACCATAGACATGCTCTTAGTAAGTAGTTATCTTTTCATAGCGACCACTATCTGTTCATTAGCTACTCGCAGGGGAGTTCTCAAGATCTACCTGAGCTCAAACTCTCCTCTCGCCTTGCAAACGGGAGGGAGCCCTGGGATTGAGGATCTTATGAGCTCAGGGCTCTCTCCCAGGAAAGCATGCCAAGCAGGCTTTATAATCAATCATCAGCTAAGTGTGAACTCTTGAAACTATTAAAAATGTTCATAAAAAACACTTTTTTCAAACTTTTCAAGGTGAAAGGTTGTTGGAAGAAAGACCAAGGTCTTGTAATGCAATTCAAAAGCATAAATATGTGGGAAAAACCCACTGAATCACAAAATACGGAAAAAATTGTCAATTTACAGATATCTCTTACAGTGTAGAGATAAAATGTTAATATTGTGTAGAGTAAAGTAAAGTAAAAGATGCATAACTGTTTTAGAATGATTTATAATGGATCATGTGACACTCCGAACTAGGGTTGGTCGATGTCGACCAATTTGGCATCTAATGACAGCTAATGTGAAACATCACAATGGACAATGGCATCGTCGTCATAGGCAGCGGTGAATTAATTGTTTATGAATAATTCATTATTTCATAACAAATTAATTATTTGTAGCCTACCGTTTCAGCTATTTGACCCACATGGTCTTTGTTTTACCCGCCATGACCAAATTATAAATAAAAAAAGATAAGTTACACTCACATTTTTACTTGTCAATCACTTTTTCCGCATGACGTTCCCATGAATAGACAGATAGATCTATGTCCTTATAATGGCGTCGACGAACTTGGTTGGTAAAAAAGGTGAACAACCAACTGGAACCAACTCACAGTATCAGAGGTTTTTGCTAAAGTTACTAAATACAAGCCTGAAAGCGAAAGATTGAAGCAGTGACGTTGTGACACGTTACCTGATAGATTCAAAAGACTGAAAAGTTGGTAGACAGAGACAAGATTAATTAAATATGACATTTAACAACTATAGTGAGATGCGTTATCCTTGATAAACTGTCTGACGTACACTGCTCTCTGGGGTTTTGTGCTCAAAGCACCCGCTGACTGCCTGGAGCTCTGACGAGCGCATGACAGAGTGTGTGTTTGGTCATGCGATGTGCTTTTTCAGCATTATACTGTGGATGGAGGGCTGTTCAGACATGCTAGATAAAACTCCAGTGTGGATGTGGATCATTTTCGATCTACAATGCCATTTTAAAACGAAGACGTATCAGTATAAACAGGACCTAAGTGTGTATTTTTCGCGAGCGGGTTTGCGACGGGGGTGGGGCAGAGGATCACAATCAGCATTGTGATGTCTATCGACCAAACTGGAGTAAAAAAAAAAAACATATAGAGATTATATATTATAATAAAATTTCCACATGTTACAGTTTCTACTCTAAACTTTTGTTTTGTTTGTTAAAAATAATCTCACCAGCGTTTAAATGGTAGAACACATTATACATTTTTCATACAACTTCCGCAAAAGTCTCTCAGATTTACAACATTTTTATTCATTCACTCATTCATTTTTTTTTCGCTTTAGTCCCTTTATTAATCTGGGGTCGACACATAGGAATGAACCGACAACTAATCTTTCACACTCTTACTACGGACAATTGTAGCTATAGCACAAGCCTTTGGCCTTGTGGGGGAAACCGGAGCACCCAAAGGAAATCCACTCGAACACGAGGAGAACATGTAAACTCCACACAGAAATGACAACTGACCCAGCCGGGGCTCGAACCAGCGACATTCTTGCTGCGCCACTGCGTTGCCCCTAACATTTTTATTTCATTTGTTATTCTTATTCCATTATGTATGCCTAAGTAAACCCACACACAGCTTTTGTCCCACAAGCACACAACTATGACAAACAAGACCAGCCAATCCCATCTCACCAGCAAATACACACACCCAAACACAACCCTGCCTAATCACAGTTCACCTGCACAACAAACACACACACACACACACAAATGCGCGTGTGTGTATGTACTTCATACAACCTACAGCTGGATTATCCGCTCGGCGTTCCCTCAGGAACAAACAAACTAGCAGATGGCTTAACCCGCAGTCCATAAAAGAGTTTTGTTAGCCGTGCGCTGTTCGTTTTCTCTAGAGATTAGCCCAAACCTTGCCTTCTTTAAAAAAAAAATCTGCCTGATTTTGTGTTGCGCTCGCAGAATTGGCTGCAGTCCATGTGCATGACATGTTTTATAAAAGGAGGGTTGAAGCTCTGAATTACTGAGAGCTTTTTGAGTTTGGACTAATGCCCAGTCAGACTTTACTTCCTCTGCATTGGTACTGGTTACAATAGCAGTTGTCGACTGATGGCAATAATAGCTTCTGAGGTAAAGTTAATTAGCGATAAGAGATTGACATTTATGTTTTTGCTCACCAGACACTGTAACTGGAGGTTTTACACGAATTATTATCCACTCAGCGTTTTCATCAGCTCCATATTTGTTGTTGGGAAAAGCCATTTATGTGATTAAAGCTGCTAGCTAATGTACTTCGATTTACATAAATTGTTTTGCCTAAGGCACACTGTTTTATAACCCAATCAAATGTATGTATTGTCGTTCATAACCAATTTGACTTTTATAGATTTATATTTTCAGTTATTTTAGTAAGACACCACAGGATTGTTTCCGATCAAATAAGTATCAACAAAATTTGTCTTTGTACCACTAAGGGAATTTTAGCGTTTAGATGTTTTGTACACAGACAGTATATTGACACCCAAATGTAGCATGAATGCATTTACATTGTAAAATCACTTTCAACTAAATGACTGACTTGAATAGAGTGAATGACTGAATAGAATTAAAGAAAAAAATCAGATTAAAGATCATCTTTGACAACATTGTCAATGTTAAGTTATGTCAAGTCGTCTTTGTTTCTATAGCAATATACATACAGCATACGTTTCATTAATGCAAATTGATGATCAGTACATCAAGCAATTCCATGCAAATGCTATTTTGACCACATAAATGTTCTAAATTTATAATATTATTATATGAAATTTTGCAGAAATATTATTAGTGTTTTCATTCAATTAAAACACACATGAACATTTTACTGAAAACATAGACTACCTGACAAAAGTCTTGTTGCGAAGTTGTAGGAACAACAAATAATAACTTGACTTCCAGTTAATCTTTTGGTATCAGAAGTGACTTATTTTACCAAAATAAAATATGACCATGCCTTGATTTTTAACTAGGACAGTAAGGTCTGACTTTGCTTAGACAAAAGTCTTGTCACTTAACAAAAATAATATACAGTATAGAATATAAAGTCATTGTGCAGTGGAAAAAGAGCTAATATTGTGTCTGTCTCCTATGAGCTTGGACGACTGCATCCATACATCTCTGCAATGACTCGAATAACTTATTAATAAAGTCATCTGGAATGGCAAAGAAAACATTCTTGCAGGACTCCCAGAGTTCATCAAGATTATTTGGATTCAACTTCAATGCCTCCTCCTTCATCTTACCCCAGACATGCTTAATAATGTTCATGTCTGGTGACTAGGCTGGCCAATCCTAGAGCACCTTCCCCTACTTTGCTTTCAGAAACTTTGATGTGGAGGGTGAAGTATGAGTGCTCTCTTGCTGAAGAATTTGCCCTCTCCTGTGGTTTGTAATGTAATGGGCAGCACAAATGTCTTGATACCTCAGGCTGTTGATGTTGCTATCTACTCTGCAGTTGTCTAGCACCCTCTCAAACTGAATGTAACCCCAAACCATGATTTTTCCTTCACCAAACTTGACTGATTTCTATGAGAATCTTGGGTCTATGTGGGTTCCAATAGATCTTTTGCAGTATCTGTGATGACTGGGATCCAGTTCAACAGATGATGGAATATTCTTTTCCAAATGATCAACTAGAAATCAGGTTATTATTTTTTGAATTGGGATTGTTGTCAGGTAGTGTAGACACGTGAATGGCAATTCCAGTGACCTCTTTCTGTCTTTCTTTGTGTTTCCTTTTGTTTTTGTTTTTATTTTTTTATTTTTAGAAAAATGAAAAAGATGTATGGAATCTTAAATATTAAATACAGCAAAAGAAAATGCTGTATGGTTTGAACTCTGAACAGTAAAATACATTTTCTCCTTTAGAAAAGAAAAGATGTTAGTTTGTTGTTAGTGTTTTAGCTCATTGTTTTATGAGTGACAAAGTATGTTTTTTGGATGAAAAAAACCCTTCTGGGGATCTGGAAGAATGAGTTTATTTCAGATGTATGAAGTGTTTTGGTAGTTTTAGTGCATTTGGATGTGAAATTCACTGCTATGCCAAGCTGAAAATTGGAGAAGTGTGTGTTGAAAAGTGACTTAAGTATTGAGAAATGAGTCCTGGTGAATGTAAAATACCTCTAACCAGAGGCATGCATGACTTTTTGAAGCAATCAAGAGCCCTTGTGACCTTAGATTTATGGTAATGCACTAAAACCACTCAGAACACTCTTAAAACAGAGGGCACAAGGGTCTGATTTTGCAAAACTGTTTTTGAAAAAGTTCAAAACTTTTCACTGCATAATTTTGAATATTTTAATAATTTAAAGACCCTTTTTCCACTTTAAGAATCTTTTGTTCAATGGAAGATTTCCACAGGTGTAAATCACAGATGTTTAGCTTCTCTGTATTGGTTTTGTTGATTTTATTGATTGCCTACAAAGCTTTAATATGTTTGTTTGTTTGTTTGTTTGTTTGTTTGTTTGTTTTCAGCGAAAAGTTTATGCATCATGCCATATCATTCAACTTTTACTGTCATTTTTCAGGTACAAAAAGGATGCTAATACACTTTATTAAATGCATCTGTATATGCACAGATCGATATTAATTCCTGCCTGTGTTTTAATATATGATAACAGTTCATAAAATACAGTTTTAAGTTAATTTCTGTCAGTCTCTTTTGTCAAGTATAATTAAATTCAGCCTACATTTGATTTACAACACAACTCTAAAGTAAACTAGGTTACTCTGGTGGCTTAAATATAGCACAGTCACTCCTTCTAGCTTAAATAAACCTCTCGAATACTTCAGCTGAGAAGATTTACACATCTGCACATCTACTCTATTTGTCAAAATATTTTTTTGACAAATGATGTATGATTATTTTGGACGTATATTTCAGAGTACATTATGCTGTGTGTGTGTGTGTGTGTGTGTGCGTGTGTGTGTGTGAGAGAGAGAGAAAGAGCAAAAGAGCAAGCACTGCCATAAATTGTGGAGCTACAGAGCAGAGCTCTTTAATATTCATGATCGTTCCAAATATGGTCAAAAGCTTTCGTTCTGGGGTATTTTCTAGGGCATACAATGAGCATATAGTACCCTTTCTGGAGAAATTTTGAGCATATCGAAGTCACATATGTACCATGTAGATATCAGATAACAGTTTAACGCATTGAATCATTGCACTCTATAGCCCTTTTACAGCAAACTAATCCTCACCATCATTAGCTGCATGCTTGGAATATCCCAGCAGTCTACATTTCCTGCAAACTCCTGTCGCTTTTTAACCTCTGATAGACACATTCTTAATTGTAAACTAGAATCACCATTTCTTTTTTGGCGGAACAGTCTCAGGATTGGGATGGGTTATAGTGATATTACACCCTTATACCTTACCATTCCACATGCAAATTTACAGTGGTAGCACAATCTGATAGGAAATAGGAAAATCTGACAGCGTAGGACAAATCAACAGAACACTGGTTTCCCCCACAGCCGGACATGTGGTTAAATGTTTGATACATATGGCACACTTTTCTGGAAACACTTTAGCATATCCTCCGTGGTCCTCTGATTGGTTCAAATATACAGGATTTCCCGGAGTCGAGTGTGCAGCAATCTTATCCAATCTGCTTGAAAACACATCTGATCTGATGACGTTTATCTCAGTCTGTCTGCATAAATGTCTGATTGTCGCATGGGTATTGATGCGATATCAACTTCTAAAGACGTTCGTGAATGAATGATGCACAGTTGCTTGGCGACAGCTGTTGACATTTCCACACCCATAAACATGACGCAGCACAAAATGAAAGGTGAGAGGTTGGTTAACCTGTCAGTCAATTAGCATCTTAGGGTGTACTCACACTATGCTAATCAAACCATGCCCAGGCCCGTTTCCTGGATCGTTTGAGAAGTGTGAGTGCTATGAATCGGGCTCAGGCACGGTTCAGTTGGTCGGCCCTGGCCTGGTTGGAAGAGGTGTGCCTGAGCGCAGTTCACTTGGGCTTTGGCGCGGTACGCTTGTAATGTGAGAGCAAAGCGTGCCTGAGCCCGAAACTAAAGAGGAGACGTCATTTTTATGGGACTGTTTCATATGTTTATTAATCATTCTTACTGTTCAAACTGTCATAGATTATTAAAGATGCAACCCCCTTAAAGGTGGCTGATCTGTTCGACAAAATATTTGACTGCGTGTCACTGCATCTAAAACGATATAACGATATAAAGAAATCTCCACTGTACTGCACAAGAGCGCTTCTTAAACGGAACAGCGCATCATCGATGACGTAAGCATGCTGAGGCCCAAATGCAATGTGAGCGTGGGCCGTCGAGGGACATGGAAGCATGCTTCGGCCCAGTTCAAGGCAACTGTACATAGTGTGAGTACTGGAGCTACTGGAGGCTAGGTGTTTCCCAGCACTGGGGGATGTAGGGTATCCACTGGTAAAACATGCGTCAAAGTAATTGGTGACCCCTGATTACAAGCCAAAGGAAAGTGACAGAGTCTGTCGTTCTTTTTGGAACCTTTACCATTATTTTTAGGAATTTCTGTGTGGAGTTTGCATGTTCTCCGAGTGGTTGCGTGGGTTTCCTCCGGGTGCTCCGGTTTCCCCCACAAGTCCAAAGACATGTGGTATAGGTGAATTGTTTAGGCTAAATTGTCCGTAGTGTATGAGTGTGTATGGATGTTTCCCAGAGATGGGTTGCAGCTGGAAGGGCATCTGCTGCATAAAACAAATGCTGGATAAGTTGGCAGTTCATTCCGCTGTGGCGACCCTGGATTAATAAAGGGACTAAGCCGAAAAGAAAAGGAATGAATGATGAATGCTTTAGCAGCATCCTGTCATGCCTGCTCTAAAACAGTAAAGTTTTCTGCAGGCTCCAGCAGTTAAGGGTCTCCATTGCAGTGAGGTCTTATCTAAGTGGGGCCCACAGAGAGGGAGAGGAGCGTTCAGGGAGTCTCTGTTTTTCCCTGCGCTCATCGAACACTCATCGCTGCCAAGAACGTGACTCAGGAATGGAGCTCTGCTTTTGGCCTCACCGTAACCTCTGAAACAGGCAATTACACCAATATCATCTGAGCAGCACATAGTTGTAGTGTTGTTGATATTTTGCGATAACTGAGTGTCCCTTTGTTCTCCGTTTCTCAATATGCCCAGCATTTCATTTCTGCACAATAGTCTTTATTGTCTGTCTGATTGAATGGTGTTGGAGTGGTTTGGTGGTATGATGACTGAGGTTGTTCATCTTGATATATGTTACATTTTGTATGATGAATGTGATGTAAATAAGCAAACATGTATTCATTCTTTATTCAGTAAAAAATAAGTAAACTGTACATTTTTAAGCGTTATGTTCAAGACATTTGTTTCATAAAAAATATAGTTAAAAAATATTTTCTGTTCAAATATTTATACTTTATTTTGATGGTCCGTTTGTTGAATTTAAGTTACATTGCAACTAATTCTTATTAGATTATAAGTAGACTGTTAGGTTGGGGTTGGGGGTAGGGGTAGTGTAAGTTGACATGTATTTGCAAAGTTTCTTATAGTCAATTAAATGTCTGTTGAATGTCAGTATCAACAGATATTAACAGTCTACTAATATTATTTTAGACCATCTAAATGAAGTGTTACCAAATATAATTCATTGCGAGCTCAATTTTCATTCTTCAGTGTCCAATGATCCTTCAGAAATCAGCATACTATGATGATTTGAAGTTTAAGAAACACTTCTTTTCATCATTGCTTAAACAAGTTGAGCTGCTTCATTTAATAAATTAAAAAAAAAAAAAAAATTCTGTGGAAAATGAGATGCATTTTTCATGATTCTATAATGAACAGAAAATTACTCGCACACTATCCTGCAGCTTAAAGCATTTAAAATGTAGATAATTACATTTTTAGACTCATTGCATAATAAAATTATTCATTCATTGCTCATTATTATTATCTCCACCGTTATTGTTATTTTCAGTCTTTTCCTAAACTTCTGAAGCACTTTTTTAATTAATTCATTTCCATAGTGTATAGTTCAGGATTAAACTGTAGTATATGATACATGGTGGCTCAGTGGTTAGCACTGTCACCTCACGGCAAGAAGGTCACTGGTTTGAGTCCTGGCTGAGCAAGTTAGCATTTCCGTGTGTAGTTTGCATGTTCTCCCCATGTTGGTGTGGGTTTTCTCCAGGTTCTCTGGTTTCCCTCACAGTCCGAAGACATTGTGGGATGGATAAATTGGGTGGACTAAATTGGCTGTAGTGTATGTGTGTGAACGAGTGTGTATGGATGTTTCCGGGTACTGGGTTGCAGCTGGAAGGGCATCAGCTGTGTAAAACATAGGCTGTATAACCACCATAGGCTGTTGGTGGTTTATTCCGCTGTGGTGACCCCTGATGAATAAAGAGACTAAGTCGAAGGAAAATGAATGAATGAAATAATTGATTTATGTAAGTGTATATTACTGTATGTGCTCACTTTGCTACATGAAAGTGTGTATGTGTGAGTGTTTGGAGTAGAGCCAAGCTCCGCTGATACTGACAGCTCTCTTTCAACACACCCACCAAAATAACAATAGAGATTAGCAGGACCTGAGCGCAGAAGAGGCCCTAAGCAAGGGCTTCAGCACATACAGTACAGGCCACACAGCATGAGGACAACCCGAGCACAATGCAGACCTCTGACCATACCTTCAAAAACACTGAAAAGAAGATTAAGGTGTCACCGCTCTTTGTTCAGCAAGTTAAAAATCGAAGCATTGTATTTCAGAAGCGGCTTTTTACAATATGGTTGAAATTTAATACAAATTTAACTGAGTAATTCTAGTGCTGCCCTTATAGAGGAGGATTCTCATGTTGTTCAAAACCTACTTGATGTTATTTCAAATAGAAAATGTTCAGATTTCTTTTCATTTAAAGACAGGACAGCGACTCAATGCTATTGAGCATACAGACATAGTCAAGAAGATCTACTGAAGTTCAAACAGAGCATCAAAATAGGGAAGAAAGGTGATTTAAGTCAGAACGCCAATGGTTATTATTATTTGTATTTTTTTTACATTTGTGTCCATACATGCAAGTTTTAGTGGGCAGCTTAATTGTTTTATGCTCAATCCACTTGAGTTTATAAAAAAGTAATGGAAACGTTCAGAGATTTAAATCTGAAAGTGCACCATGCACCGTGTTTAAAACTATTGATTCTACACTGTAAACCCTGACAGTTGTACTAGCTCATAACTAATAAGGTCATAACAATCAAATGTCGTTATGAAGTTGACCAAACTATAAAGTTTTGAGCCCTCTAGATATTTTTGCCTCTTTAATTGTATACGGCTCAATATTTTAAAGCTGATTTGTGTGGAACGCTTAAAAAGTTTAAAAACTTTAGACGTTATGGACGTCATGACGTTCTGGTGGGCGGGTCTTATCTCTCCCTCAGGAAAGCAGAGTCAGCCATCTTGATTTTGCCTTAATGCGTGGATGTGCGACACAGTTTAATTTGTTTAATTTGTTTGCAATGCACACTTTTATCACCGCGCTTCAAACTACCACCACCTCCGTTTTTTTCATCAGTGTTATTGCCTTTGTTTTCTTAAGCTCCATCTTATGATCAGCCCTGATTTGGTAAGTATGCTAAGATTTTACATTTCTATTATTGGATTAAATAGTCTTACATTTGGAATTGTTAATACATTTTTACATTGTGTATCGTGAATGTTTATCGTAAATAGTTTACAAATCCTAGTAATTGTCACTTTAGAGGTTGTTGAATGTAACAGGTTACGTCTTTGAACGGTAAAATGTCATTAGCGGGTTTCCCGCTTGAACTACATTTCCCGCATGAACTACATTTCCCATAATGCAATGTTTACCCGGGATATTGACGGTTAGGTGCACGAGCCTGAACGCTCTAGCGGGGGCCTAAAGCTTAACTTTATCCCTGCTTCCCGGTAGCCGTTGTCGCTGTTTGTCAGCAGTGCACGTTAGTACTGTAAGTATACTTATTTCCATAACTGTCCGCGTTACAGTCTATATTTTACGTTGTCGAGTCGTGTGTATGTGTGCTAGCGTGAAACGAACAATGCTAAACAACATGTCAGTGTGTTATCATGATCCTAACTGTTTGTATTTCTTGGTAGGCTCAGGTGTGTGGTTGAGAGGTCATCTCGAAATAAATTTTAAAAGTTCAGGTAGGATGTATTATGAAACAATTGGTTTTATTGTGTTGATGTGTTTCCACAATCGTTCTTTTGCTATTTCTTTAAATCTTTTTCTCAACAGTTGATCACTTGAACCCTTTATTAATATTTATTAATACTTAAACAAAAACAGAAATGACAGATCTACGCACACAACTTTGATGCTTTGCTTGTTAATAACTAACTTGCTCATTAACATTTTCATTTTCACTAAAATTAGAGTTCAATAAATGTTTTTGACATATCTGAAAACTTTTTTAATCTGTATATTATTATTTTATTTAGTTAAATTGATTAATTATTGTTTAAAAACGTTTCGAAGAATAACAAATCATCTTTGTGGCGTGTTGTTTACAGAAATTGGACAACAAAGAGTGTTACAGAGAGTCAGCATTTCACCATCAGTCAGCTGCCAATAGGTGAGTTTTGTCAATTTTGTGCTCATTTAAATAAAAAAAAATAAATAAAAAAAACCCAACAATTTTCACTCTGCATTATTCACAATATTTAGATTTTTGGCAGAAGAACTGACTAAATCAAATGTTCTGTAATGTTATTAAATGTAAATGACTAAATATGTTGTCAGCCGGTTGGCACAATAATTTTCTCCCTCATTCAAAATTTTACACACATTTTAACTTTTGAATAGCCAAAAGTGCAAAACAGGGCTGAAATGGTTTATACTTTAATTGAAAATATTTAAAATTGCAGGCTGAAGTTGGCTCATTGGAGTGCTCTTGTAGCTCCACAGGTGAGATATGTCGTGGACAGATGGCCAGCCCTACTTATGGAGTTACAGGTAAAAAAAAAAAATTGCCCACTTGGGGATTTTTTTTTCCCTATTAACTTTTTAACTCTTAACTATTTTGACTTTGGTACAAACTTATCCTTAATAGAATAGCATTTTGCTAGCTGAAAACGTCTTAAAATACATTCACTGTTTCTAATTCATCTTTGTACATTTCTATGTAATTCTGTCCATGTACAGGTGTTTGCAGAGTTCCACAGAATCAACAATGTTAACCTGCGCAATCAATTCTACAGGGAGCTGGACAGACACACACCTAAACTCATCACCTTGTTCAGAGACAAGGCCACCAAGACTGGCAAGATAGCGAAGGAGCTAACCAAGCTCATGAGGATATATGACCTTCAGGTGAATTTTTAACTTTGCATAATTCAGAAACAGATTATTTGCAGACTACTGTAAGAAGTCATAGTGTGAATTGCCTCAACTGTGCCCTGAGGTTAAGTGATTATCGCATGAAAACAACATTGTCATCTCAGCAGAGATAAATGTCTTGTCAAGTGTATCTGTCGTATGTACCTTATGTAGGACATTTATAGTAAAAGGCCCATAGACCAATTTTGATCAAAGGAGACAAGGAGTTAGGACTTCAATTAATAGAAGAAAATTTACTGAAGAAATATGGTTTATAGTTTTGCCAGCAGAAATCAGCTTCAGCACTCTCAAAGAGTTCCACAGGCTGATCTGCTTTACATTCTGAATACAGTAGTATATATTACAGATAAATTGCATCATTTCTAGCTGAAACCTTATTTGATTGGTTATAAATAAGGCAGTCTCTGTAGAAGGACAAAATGTCTAGAACAGTTTTAGAATATACGTCATAAAACATGGTTCCATAGATTATCAGATATGACAGGCAATACAAAAAGTACACAAAACATAGGTCATAGGCAGGGCCAGACGAAATCTGCGGACATTTTTTGCTATTTCTGCAGAGTATTTTGTTAAAAATCTGCGGATTTATGCGGAATGATTTTGGGAGTATCATAACTAAAAATGTAATATATGAAATAAAAAGTAATACCTTTTTAACTTTTATTTAATGTTTACAATGCAAATCCAACTAGAGCCACTTTATTTGGTAAACAAAGCAAGTCTCTCGTATAAAATCTCTTCTAAAAGACAGAAAATAATACTTTACATACGGTATTGTAAATAAATCATATGAATATTTTAATATTAGTCAATATTATTACTGAAACTAATTTTAAAACTGAAAAAATATTATTGTACACACATTTACACCAGTAAATAAACAAAATCAATGATGGGTTAAACATCTGCGGAATTCTGCTCGCACAGATTCCGTGTGGCCCTAGTCATAGGTAGGACCACACAAAATTTGTGCACGCAGAATTCCGCAGATGTTTAACCCATCATTGATTCTGTATATTTACTTGTGTAAATGTTTGTAAATTCATATTCATTCAGTTTTTTTATTAATTTTAGAGATATTATTGACTAATAAAAAAATATTTATATGATTTATTTACAATATAGTTTGTAAAGTAATATTTTCTGTCTTTTAGTAGATATTTTATGTGATTGGCTTGCTTTGCTTACAAAATAAAGTGGATCTAATTGAATATGCATTATAAACATTAAATACAAGTTAAAAAGGTATTACTTTTTATTTCATATATTACATTTTTAGTTATGATACTCCCAAAATCATTCCACATAAATCCGCAGATTTTTACCAAAATTCTGCGCCGAAATAGCATATTGTGTATGTAGTGTGGATTTAGTGTGCGTTAAGGGCACTGCACTTTGGCATTTAGAAGACCTGTGACAGTCTTGTGCACTTACTTTGTCGCGTGCACATGCTCTCAAGTGGCCAAGACCGCAAGTGTGGGTATTTAGACAAAGCCTTCGATTTTTTTTTTTATAAGTGTTTGCTCTGCATTTGTGTAATTACTATTGTAATGAATATTTTTTGTCCATCTAGGGAGAACGTGACGTAAAAATGAGACGGGCCCTCGTCCTTCGTGCTCTTCCTGTGTACCTGTGTGAAGATGCCTCCAAGTTTTTCAGGACCTGTTATGTAAGTGTACTAGTCTCACTATCGATCCCTTTGCCTAGCTATTCAGCCGGCTTAAACCTGAGACATCACTCAAAGAACTCTAGGAGAACAAGGGTGGGTTCCAGAAAGCAGGTTATGTGAAAATTCAGAGTGAACCCTGAGATAAGATTATCCATTCCAGAGGGCTTTTTCCAGAAAGTAGTTTCAACAAACTTTGAGCCTAACCCTAAACTTTAAATTGACTTACCTTGTAAAGGAAAACTTTAGAGTTTTCAGTTTAGGACCCCCTGTTAGAGGTGGTGGAGGTGAGCACCTCTTCATGTTCATCTACTCAGCAGGATGTTAGGACACAGATGTGTGTTAAACAGCATCTGTTGGTGGTAAAAGCTACTACAAGTTAAAACATCTACTTAAACTTTTACTTTGTTTAAAGTGAAAACCAAAGTGAGGAGCCAACATGAGAATGTTTAAGTATTAGTCTTAAGTGCCAAGTACTAAGTGACAGTAACGTCTAGACATAATTAGCATGATTTATATCCTTGAGTGGCTGAACTGATTCTTGTATTTGTGTCTTTATATAGTCAGCAGATAATCCAGACCTCACTGACACTCCGGTGGCTCTCCTGACGGTTGTCACGGATGACACTACTGATGCGTCCCTCTTTAGCCCTGAGAGCATCTGTATTGTCGTGGAGGATTAAGGACTTGTGAGTGGTCCCACAAATCTGGCCAACTCATTTTTTCTGCTCTTTGGGTACTTGCAAGTTTTAATCATAATGTTGAATAATGTAAGATGGAGACCCAAAATACTGAATCTACCCTCTGTATCAATGACAAACTGTAAACACTACTTTAAAACAGATTCTGTTTTAATGGAGTAATTTTCTATTGTTTTAATTGGATGACAAGCACTTTTTGACTGAGCTCTTTTGATTCGTGCCTTTTTAAAAAGTACATTGTGTTAAATAAAAACAAAAGTGGTTCAATTGTCACTGTGGTGTCACTTTCATGTTTTCTAACATTATTATCTGATTATAATTGTGTATTTAAGTTTAGAATTAATTTTGAGTGTATGTCCTGCATTTTGAGTAGAAAATTATTAAACAATTTAGAATATATTTCCCATATTATGAGTTGAAAAATATTGAAAATTGTGAGTGTATTTCAACATTATATGAGTTAAAAATATTAAAAATTGAGTCTATTTTCAACATTATATGAGTTGAAAAATATTGTAAATTTTGAGTGATTTACTCCCCAATTATAAGTTGTGGAATATCAATATTTATAAGATAACATTGAGATAATTTAAGGCAACTGTAAATATAATTTTTATTTTATGTAAACTTAAAACTTTTAAAAACATCACTTAAATATTTTTGTGTAATCTGTTACACAATAATTTTTGAGTTCTGTGAACTTGTTAGGTTTTACAGTGTATTTAAAGGGTCACGAAACACCAAAACACATTTTTTTGAGCTGTTGACAGTCATATATGTGTCCCACACTGCTATAAACACTATTAGGACACATATTTCGCTAAAGAGTGAAAATTGGTTGTTTTTGCGCTATTTCCAGCAAATCCGTTCTCCCGGTTTGAAACGAATTTTTAAAGCTGCGTCACGTCGATGAGATCCAGGCGTGTATTCCAGCGTGGAGAGTGGGCGTCTGTCCTGGCGAGTACATTGTGACGTCTCTGAGTGTGCGGCATTAATTCATGAGAAAGGCTTGGTTCAAACCAATCAGCGCGCTCTACTGTGTATGCGGCGCAACGCCATTAATATGCATGATCGCTTTGAAGATTGTTTGTACCTGTTGCAGTGTCCAGACGGCAGAGACACCATGTTGTGTTGCCAAAGCAAGTGGTTGTTTTCATTTACCCGCTATGAGAGTGCAGCATTTTTCTTTACCCGGGAGCTTTTCACGTCTTTCCTCTCCTTTTAAAACACACACTGCTACAGATATGGTAAGCGATCAGTGGTCTTTGTTTGTTTATTCAGAGGCAAAGTTAGTTCGTATCTTCACCAGGACACTTTCAGTGTTTAAAGGCAGACCTTAGTCAAAATGATTAGAACTGTTACTGAGTTTACAGCACATTACTCTGCATTCGTGTAGAATTTTCGCCGCATTTTGTGACAGGATAGTGTATGCACACACGGCTTTCTGGCACTGCTTACCGAGTGCATCTAAGTTACTGAGAAATGCGGAGGGGTTTTTTATTTCTCCCTTATGCCGCGTGGTATTAAACGCTCAATTAAAATCGCTCTCTTAGCAGTTTTTCACATCTGGTTTGTCACAGGGGACATGCAGGAACTGTTCCTGGATAAAAGTATAAGTGCCAAACTGCCGTTAAAGTCGACAAATTAATAATTGGATTAATTAATTGGATGACTGATGGCCATGTAAACAGTCATTGGCTGTTTCTCAATATGCGTTCTTCAGCGGTCTTGCGTCCTCGTGTTCTCTTGTAACGTCATCATCATCCGCCGAAGTTCAGTTCCAATACTCAAGACCGCAAGAACGGAGGACGCGTGAAAGTTCCCGGATGTGTTCTTGATATCGAGAACGCACCGATGCAGACTTGAGCACCGAACTCGCTCTAGAAGTCCCAGAAGTCATTGCGACTGGAGGTGGGAAGCACAGTGTTTTGTATAGATTCATTATTAAAGTTCAGAGATATACTTATTTACCTCAGGAGTTTCCCTAAATGAGACGGTGACAGTAAACATTACCATAAAAATCTTAATAAAGGCATAAACACATTAAGGGGGTTTATTTGTTGAAATTCGTATAAAAATGTTTTATTTGTGATGTGCAGTGTATATTTCTGAAGTCTTTATGCATAACATATATTATGAAACGGGGGGAAAACAATAAACTGCTGTATAAATGCTGTAATGTTTAAATAATTTTCGGTTTAACACGCGCGAGGGTCATGTGACCATCAGGAAGAACGCAGCATCTCATTTTTCACAGGACGCGTTCTCTGTCCTCGTGGTCTCCCGAGTTCGTTCTTCCGATGTGACCTGGCGAGACCGGTCTCCACAAGAACACGAGTCCGTTCTACACGAGCAACCTTCTTGCTGTGAGGCGAACGTGCAACTCACTACGCCACCGTGGCGCCTCATCAAAATGTATTATTATTTTAATTTTTGCACATACAGTACATATCTTTGCGTAAACTACATAACTCTGAAATGACACTGAGCTTTAGAAAGTAGCTATATATTAGTCTGACAGTCCATTTTAGAGGAGATCAGTGGCCTCAATTCCCTATCGGCACAATGATTGTTAAGTGCCTCTTTCTCTCTCTTCAACTCTTCCCATCATACCCTATTCATCCTTTCACTATAGACGTGAGGAACCTTGAAATGAACTCAGCTTCCTGTCTTGTGAGCATTTGCTTTAGGATACTGAACTGAATGCATTGCAAAAAAAGAGAAAAACATTAGATGAATGGACGTCTCCTTTTTAATGTTTACTGAGTGAAAAGAGGTGTGAAGTGCAGTGATCAGGTGGAAAAATTCAGCAAGACTGATAATTAGAGGGTTATTTCTTACCAGCCTTCACAGAAAAAACAAAACAAAAACAAAAACAAATGAGCACAATGTTACATCAGCTTTACAATTAAAAACCACACAAGAAATACATGTGCAGAACAGGAAATGTGATTTTACATGTGAAGCTCATGTGACACTGTGTTTTTTTAGAAGTAAGTGATCGTTTGACACGAGCTGGGTTTCCATCACACTTTGTTAATGCACATTTTTAAGAATCACATGAAAAGACTGATAGAAATTTCAAAGAAAAAATGTACAAAAAAAAGCAAAAAACATTTGTATATGTATTTAATGTATTTATAATAAGAATAAGTTTTATTTATATAGTGCCTTTCCAGAGCTCAAGGGCACTTTACAAAGAATGTAACAAAAGAAATAGTACAAGCAGACACTGAGAGAAACAGTAAACCGGTAGAGACAACATTAGGTTTGCAAACATACAGGGAATCAAAAATAACAAACTGGAAATACAAAACAAGACCTAAGAGATAAATATGTAGAGTAAAGTTGGGTCCAAAAAAGCGGTCAGCTTAGCAATCAGAAGAGTGACATTCAGAGAACAAGTGATTTTTAAGTAATGATTTGAACTCTGAGATATTATTAACAGAGCAGAGTGAATGTGGCAGAGAGTTCCAGAGTTTGGGTGCAATGACATTAAATGATCTGCCCCCCATTGAAGAAAGACGGTACCGAGGGACAGCAAGAAGGCCAGAGTCAGAGGAGCGTAGTGAGCGAGTAGGAATGTAGGGAACAAGCATGTTGCAAAGGTAAGAGGGGGCTAAGCCATTTAAAGATTTAAATACAAGCAGGAGAATTTTGAGAAAATGTGTCAGGTCAGAGGTAAAAGTAGGACATCAAAGGATTACACCAAAACATGAAGTTAAATATTTAGGGTGCGTTTTAGATAGTTATTTGACAGGTGAGAAATTTCAAAACTTTGTTCTAAAATTAAGTTTATAGCTAGACAGGCAGAGCTCTTAGATACCCAAACTTTAAAAATATTAGCTAGTGCATTAGTGCAGCCATATTTTGACTATGCTGCTGCTTTTTGGTACAGCAGTAGTTCTAAAAAAATGAAAAATAAATTGCAGACGGCCCAAAATGAGCTGTGTAGAATTGTTATGAAAGTTCCTCCACTGACACATTTAAATAATGAACATTATAGTAAAAGTATTTTTTTTAAGTTGAAAAAAGGGTCACTTTTTTGAAATATGTGATGGTGTTTAAGATTTTAAAGAAAATGGTACCTAAATATTCCCTTGATTATTATGTTTTAGTTAGTGAGGTGCACTGTCATTCTACAAGAGCGAGTTGCAGGGGTGTTTATCCCTGTAGATTTAAGAGTGAATCAGGAAGAAATTATTTTTTTGTGTACCAGCTCTGTTGCTTGGAATGCTTTGCCTGGAAGTTTTAAAGAGATTCAAGGTGAGAGCGTTTTTAGAAGGGAAATTAGGAAATGGTTGTTTTACAATTAAAGTTGAGGAGTTTTGTTGTGTAGAGTTGTTTGAGCTGATGATGTTTGCACTCCATTTATGATTTGCTCGTCCATTTTTTAAGAATACAATGGAAAAAGCCTGTGGCTTTTTTGTGTATTTTATCCTCAACAGTTTTTAAAATATGCATGAATTAGTCTAACTGGACTTGTTTGTATATTTTATCAAAATTGTCAAATAAAATCAATCAATCAATTTAATGCGGTAAGCGACTGGGAGCCAATGTAGGTCGTGCAAGATCGGGGTTATGTGAGCAGAGCGTTTGGTATGAGTGAGTATTCTAGCCACAGAGTTTTGAATATATTGTAATCTGGAGATGAGGCAGGCAGGAAGACCAATGGAAAGGGCATTACAGTAGTCAATGCGCATGGACAACAGTCTCAGCATCCTTGCTACTAATGAAGGGACGCAGTTGGGCAATTCGGCGTAAATTAAAGAATGTAACAGATTTAACATGAGACTGAAAGGAGAGTGTGGCGATTAAACCAAGATTTTTTACAGAAGTAGATGTTTTGATGTGAGAGCCAGCAATCTCACAGGGGAAACTATTTGAAATATTGCTGGTAAGCGCTGAGGAGCCAATAAAAATGATCTCAGTTTTGTCCATATTGAGTTTCAAAGAATTCGAGTTGAGCCAATCATTAATGTCCTTAATTTCCGTATTTGTTAACTGCTTACTAACATCTAATAATGTAAATTTAATGCATAACAAATAATAAGTTAACAGTCCTTCCGATTTAAAAAGCTTCCCATACCCACAAGCAGAGGAGTAAATACAAAAGTTTGGTATCATTTGAAAGGAAACCCTTTGAAATTTCACAAAATACTGTTGAAATTGTTAACAATTCTTTTATATATTGTCGGTGTTACAATAAACACACACAAAAAAGGAGCTTTTTTTTTTTACATATAAACTGAAGTTTGAAAGTGTGAAACTCAGGCCTTGAGTGCTCCAGCGTCCTGCAATTAATTTTATTTCTTTCCAGCAGATGTCAGCAAACACAAGAAAAAGGAAATTAGTCTTTATAATAATGTATGTAGGAGTTATTCTATTCCAACTGCAAAGAGAAAAAATGATTTTTTTTTAAATTTCCGCCTACCTAATTTTAAAGTCTCCCAATACCCATATACAGTACAATAAATGCAATATCTCAACGTCATTTTACAGAAATCCCTTTGAAATTACAAAAAAAACTGTTGTAAGTGATAAATATTATTATATATGTTGTCTGTCCTATGATGAACCATCTCAACACAAACTGCTTTTAGTTTTTTGTCCCAAAGCCCGTTTTAGAAAGTGTATAACTCAGGCCCTGTATGCTCTATTAAACTACAGAGAGTTTTGATTGTTACCAGCATATGTCAGGAGACACTAGAAAAAAGAATTTTGTCTTTATCATGTAGTATGCAATAATTATTTAACGTAATCATATTTTCCTAAATTTTGGAATATCATGACCCTAATTTGTTGCATTTGGCACTTACGAGACATAGCAGGGGATTACTCAAGCACACACAACCTCAGAAAACGCTGAAAATGGGCTCATTTTGTCGCGGAGAACCTAAGGTAAAAGACGATACAGCTTGTTTGGCTATCTGTGCCATTTGCTGGCGCTCACAGAGCAAATAATCAATAATTTCCTTTGCAAATTTACAAAACAGGAGTTTATGCCTTATAATTCATTCGAAGACTGTTGGATAAGTGATTGTAAATTAATAAAAATAACAGTGGATCCTTGTTGTTGGGAATGAGAGCTTTCATTTGATGTATGACTTGCTCATATGTGTCATATATGAGCAATATGAAAAATATGCGTACTGAACCATGTACACAATCGGAGCGGTCGACATAGTGTAAAATAAGTGTAAAATAAGAGTAAATAACTTCGTTACAGTACAACAAATATCAAAGTGATGTATACCGGTTGAAAATAGACATTCTAAGCTTTCACTCAGTGGGCCATGTGGTGTTACTGATACAGACAGACCTCTTAAAAACTATAGTTATTCTCCTGATGACGTCACGTTGTGCCCAGAATCGGGCACACAGAATTTAACAGGTTAAGTCTAGAATACAGCATTTGGAGCGGTCTTTATAAACTGCTTACAAGTGTCTATTAATGTAGAGTTAATGCTTAACGAATAATCAATTAACTATTTGCTAATGCTTAATAAATGATTCAAAGTGTGTAGTTATTAAAGTGTTACCGATCACATTTTAGAAAATTCCAACAGTATTATAAATGCTTTTCCAAAACCTTATAAAAATTGTAAGCAATTCAAAATTGGAATCAAGCATTTCCTTCAATACTTTGAATTAATTTGAGCTGAACTCTCTAATATTTAAAATCCAACAGATAATTGATCAATCACGATGAAATCTTTATTCGGCAATGCCCTCTGATCGCAATAGTACAGATCCGTCCGAAACGCCAGAGCCGTATTAAGCAAGCAAAAGAGCGGATGCCAGAAGACAGCACTGTTGCGAGCCACTGAATTTATGATGAGACATTTTCCTCCGGTTCTGCCTGCAGTCTTCAAAGCAGCTGCTGCCAGACAGACAGAGAGCATCTTGTGTTCTGATGTGCACCTGGTTTATATAGAAACCCTGATCGCTTTACTGCAAAGAACATATTTATAGCCACTGTATCCTGAAGGCCTGACTGTTCCTCTTTTTCTCAATCACAGATTCATGTGAAAATACTTAAAAGAAGGGCGTGTTTATATCCATATATCCTTTGCTTCCACGAAAACAAAAATTCAACGTGCAATGAAAAAGTTGGAGGTGGAATCAAAGGTTACTTGTTTGCAGTTTTGTCCACCACGGCTACTTCCTGTGTGCTTTGCATTGACCCATATCGCACTAATGGCTTTGAGCTTGGGCTATGTAAACACATTTTGTAGCCAAACATGATATTTGAGAAGCATATGGAAGCTCCCTTGCTTTCGTGTACCATGCTAATGGGTAATAAATGTTGGTTATTTAACTGCACCCGTTTTGGTGCACCGCAAATTTGTGAGGGACTTAATACAGAAGCAAGTCCCACATTAAAAAAAACAAAAAAAACAATGATGTATTTGATCTGGTGAGACGCAAGGGAAAGTTAAGGGCAGCAATGATGACGACAAGAGTATAAACAAAGAATGGCAGACAATTATATAGGAAAATCCTATGCAAAACAGAGCTCAGTGTTTTCCTGTTATCGTTGAAATCAGGTTATTCTTAGGAAGTCTGACCGAAACTTTCATGACACTCTTGAAGTGATGTGTGAAGGGGAAAAATAGCTGTCCTAAACAGATGCAATTGTATAAGATACTAAGCTATGAGACTATGATTCAATTCAATTTACCTTTATTTGTATAGCGCTTTTAAGGCCCGTACACACCGAGATGTTTTTTGCTCGCCTTTTCGGTGGACGTTTGATGCCTCGTGACTTATTAAAGGGCGCCAATGTGATTGTGCACACCAACGTGCAAAATGGCAGGCGTAAAAGCATAATTTTTAAAGAAACGCCTCATGCTCGTTTCTTTTGTTTTGACGCCCCGTGTCAAAACCTTCTCCACCAATCAGATTGCGACTTTTGTTTACGTGTACGGAGCCGCTGAAGTTACGGTAAACACCTCTTGGAGGCGCTCAAGCGCAAAACTGTCAATGAGAGCGCAGATGCCCAGAGGCGATATGAACGGGGAGCTGCTTATTGCACTGGTGAACAATAGTCATTTCTTCATTACTAGAGCTGCTGCTACTTGAACCATCCATGCTTTGCCGATCGCAACAACAAGCGTGTAAACTTCCTCTTTTCTTCTTCTGTGTAATAAGCGGGTGTCAGAAGCTTGGCGCCACAGTGTGCGCCATCTAACGTCAAGGAGTGATTTTGCATGCTCTTCTGCTCGACGCCAGAGAAAATCGCTCGGGCTTGAATGCTGAAAAACGTCTCAAAAAGCGCCGACGATAAACGCAAACGAAAAGCGTCCCGGTGTGTACGAGCAATGTAGATTGTGTCAAAGCAGCTTCACATAGAAAGTTATAGTAAATTGAAACAGTGTCAGTCAAGTTTTCAGTGTTGAAGTTCAGTTCAGTGTGGTTTAATATTCACTACTGAGAGCCTAAACACTGATGTGCAAATCCACCGATGCGAAGGTCCCGAACAATGCAAGCCAGTGGCGACAGCGGCGAGGAAAAAACTTCACCATTTGGCGAAAGTAAAGAATTAAAAAACCTCGAGAGAAACCAGGCTCAGTTGGGCACGACCATTTCTTCTATGGCCACACGACTTGTGCAGAGCTGCAGTCTAGGAACCGGGGGCTGGAGAATGCTGGACGTTAGCGAGACTTGTCTGACCTTGGAGCGTCAGAGGAATCATGCCGTCCACTCCTCCATGCACCACAGCAGCTGCTCAGGATACAGCCTGGTCCAGGATTATGGAACCTTGGGATCGTCTCGTTGTGGGTCTTGGATCACATCCGTGACACTGCATAATCTATGAGCAATGAGAAGCAACATAGAGTAATCACTCAAAAATCACAGTCTTTACACACACACTGCACTTACTGAAATGGATATGTAGGTAATTCGTTAAGCCGTTTAACATTATTGAGCACATACTAAGTGGGTGATATGATCTTTATCATGTAAATCATTGAATTCTTTAAATCACTTTGAAGATCTGAGGTTTTTGTTCTCGCTTAAAAGTCACATGTATACGGTGGTCGAGAGAATTCAGTGCCGAGTTAACAAAACACATTTAAAACACTAACAAATAGCAAACGTATTACCGCACACCACTACGGAATGTGTTGGGGGACCCCAAGTGATAAACTCAACTTCATCCTGTCTAAAATCATTCATTCATTCATTTTCTTTTCGGCTTAGTCCCTTTATTAATCCGGGGTCGCCACAGCGGAATGAACCGCCAACTTATCCAGCATTTGTTTTACGCAGCGGATGCCCTTCCAGCCGCAACCCATCTCTGGGAAACTGTCTAAAATCAGTTTTGTTTTTTGTTTTTATTCTGTAATTTGTCAAATTATTGGGGCTAAAATATACATACAGGCAACATACGAACTGGATGTTAAAGGCGCGGTTCTCTACGATATCCTATCTTAAACTTTAGTTGATGTGTAATGTAGCTGTGTAAACATAACATCTCTCAATATAATATGCTCAAAGTTCAAAGCGAAGGAAGACATTGGCTTATACAGAGTTAGTTTAGCAAAGCCTACAACAAACAAAGTTTGGGGATTAAAAAAACAAAAAAACATCCAGGCTAGTGAGATCACAAGGACTTCAGGTTATGTGCGTTCACCACATGCACACACTCTGTGCAGCAAAGAGGCGTGGCCAAAGGTGTTGTAATGTTCTAGCAGAGAAAGCTAAAATGCTGTCCAAATGCTGCTATTTCTTTCAAAGGACACGACACAAAGAGAAGTGTGTACTTAATTTGTATTATGTTCCAGAAAATTATAAAAAATATATAGCTAGCATTTGACAAAGGATAGCTCCCAGAATCTCTTCAAGATTAGTGCTGGATTCGGTTAAAAACAATGAAGCTGTGAATTGTGAGCCACAACCTGTAAGGTTGTATTTTTATTTGGTAAAATTGATTACCATGCACAGTTTTTATAGTATGTTGTAGCAAGGACTTAAACAAAGATGTAAACAATGAGAAATGCTGTTTGGTACGGTGGCTGAGAGAGCTTAACGCGCTGCAATTTAAGAAAGCATATGCAATGACAAAAAACACCAGCAAATTAAGAAACGATCCTTATCAATTTGACAGCACACCTGTTGCAAATTCTCACAACACAAACAATAGAAGAAACGCGCAGCAAATTGGTCAAAACACAAACAACGGAAGAAACGCGCAGCAAATTGGTCAAAACACTTGCAAACAGCCACATAACACAACGGAAATGTTTCAAGAGGACCCAAAAACATGACGAACCAGCTGAGATACGGATGTGCCGTGACTTGTTCAGTGAAGTGATTGATAGTCTTTGAAAGGTGAGTTGTTTTTCGTTTATTTTTATATCCTGATTACACGTTTCCGTTGTCTTTTGTAAATTAGCAGCCTAATTAATGATTAACTGAAACGTCGCATTATTAAATAAATTAGCTACATCCTTATCTCAGCTGCGTTGGTCATGTTTTTGGGTCCTCTTAAAACATTTCCGTTTTAAGAGGACCCAAAAATACTTGGACAGACTTTTTTTTTCTGAGGTGGTACTTGGTGAAAAAAGCCTGAGAACCACTGACCTAGAAGAACAATTATTCAAGTAGCATGAGTAGGACATCAGGTACTGTTCTTGCTTCATTGTAAGATTTTATTGGATTGATGTACAAGTAGATAAGTGATAGAGCATTGTGTTAAAGTAGAATCACAACCATGGGTTTGATTTCATTGAACATGTGCATTGTTCAAATGTGTACCGTGAATAGAAAAACTGTGTTCTAAAGCAGTGGTTCTCAACTGGTTTGGCCACGGGACCCACATTTTTACATGGTCATCAAACCGCGACCCAATTTTTTTGGAACTATAATATAATTTTAGGAATTATAATTAATTTGTATTTATTTGTAAACATTCATAAGTAGCGACAGAAAAACCATAAGAAAATCAACAAGACTTACAAATAAACAATATTTTATTGCTGACATTTAACAAAATGTATCAAATTATAGAAATTTTACAAAGTAAAAACGACAAACACTGTAAACTGTGGTTAGGGTAAGGAAAGGTTGTTACCATAAACAAAACTGAACTGTTAATAAAACATTAACACTGATCCTGTTGAACAGAACAAACCAGCAAACTGTAAAATGATTAAAATAATCATATCCATTTTTACATCTAATATGACAGCAATTATAAACATCTGTTTCATATGGGAAGATAATGAGATAACTGAGGATGTGCTTTACTGATGTGATAAGAGTTTCAAAGTCAGGGGTGATGCTAGACAGTGCTACCTGAAGAAAGAAACCTGTTCCTTTGCTTGGACTCAAGCTGCAACAAGGAAGAGAAGCCACTTTCACAGATACGTAGTTCTGAATGGGATGGGTTTGATCGCACTCTCAGATCGCGAAAACCGGGAGAGACTTACTTCACTGAATTTCCTTTTCAGTGTCTTATCACAACAGTTCCACCAGCTGACTCTCTATGTTGCTCGGCACCGTGACGCTTTCCACTGCGATTCCAAAACGGAACGGTTGTCATGCGTGCATTTCAAAATAAAAGTCCGGTATATGCAAAACAAGTCAAATTTTACTTTTGACACTCCACGACCCACTGAAAATGTTCCTGCGACCCACTTTTGGGTCGCGACCCACCAGTTGAGAAACACTGTTCTAAAGCTTCTGCCAAAAGTGGTACTGTCATTAGGAAAAATTGCAAATAGGGCATACCTGTCAACTTTAGGATGTGAAAATAAGGGACCCCCACCCCCCAACACACACACACACACAAAATTAAAAAAATGAACATTAAGGAAATAGAAGTATCAAATCTCATTAACCCTTTTCTTTACTGTATAACTTACACATTCTGAATAAAGAGCAACAAAATAATCTCATTTATTATGATTTTTCGTTTGATTACATTAAATAACAGAGGTGTCACTTTACAATACATTATAATAACGTTGTAATGAAAGCATTCGATCACTTTCCTAACTTGTTACGCTCATTTAGGACAAATTAGTTGAGTTTGGAAAAGAAAAACACCAAGATCGACATCTTTAGTTGATATTATTATTAATTATGTGTATATGTCTGTTCAAACACGCACCCAAAACCCAGACTTTCGCTCCGGTTCAAATCGCGTGTACAGAATCCGTTTGGGAAACAGCCTCTATTTATCACTATGGAGCGCGTCAGCTGAGTCACCATATGACTTGTTTTGAGGATTGCATAGGAGGAGCGACGGCACCTGTCGTGAAAAGGAAAGTGAATCCTGCCGTTTTAATATTTATTTCAAAGTGTTTCATGCCTAAATAAACCGAAAGCACAGAACGGACTCACATTCGAGAGCAATGGGCGGCCCCTGGTGGTTCGGCGGTATGGGTTAAGTATAGGGAGGATCGGCTCTTTAATGTTTATTACTGAAAATACGGGAGAAATACGGGAAAATACATTTACGGGATGATATCGGGATAAAACTGTAAAATATGGGAGAATCCCGGGAAAAACGGAAGGGTTGACAGGTATGAAAATGGGCAATTATGTTCAATCCACTTAAATATATAAAAAACGGTAAAGGTAACTTGATCCATTTGTGTTGGGACAACGTGAAAGAATCGTGTAGAAACCAGCATTTTTTTTAACAGCGTAGATGTTTTATTATTTTTCTTTAGAAAGAAAACTCTTCAGATTTGAAATACGCCAAAACGAAGGGAGAATGTTGCCAGTGGTGCCTCTAGGTGGGATTATGCAATGAAGTGCCTTCTATGAAGTGCCTTCTATGCAATGAAGTGCCTTCTATATAAAAAGCAATCTATGTGGAAAGGGACTGTGTGTTGGAAATAAAGCCTTGTGCAATCCATGAAATGAGGATAAAAGCTACTCTTAGGAAATCGAATCGATTCTAACTCTAACTTCTGACTGAAGTTCCAGAAGGCAACACCTTTGAATGGATGGCCAAGTGGCATGTGGCCAGAAAGAGTTCTTGTAGGCAGCCATACTGCATTTCTCTGTTGTTGCGCCGAAATGAGAACCACAACCATGGCAGCAAAAACAACTTGTGTCACAGACACGTAATACGGTCTTATCTGATACATGCTGAGGGTGGAATATTTTAAGGATAAACATCACGCGTTTAGAATCAGCACAGACATTGCTGTATAGCAAGCAGATGCTCAAGCGCCTGTGTGGAGCCAAAGGTTGCCTTCAATGCGGTTTGGGCCAGTGAGCAGAACAGTGTTGGTGTTATCTGATCGAGGGGCCCCATAGCAACTCGGGGCCGGTTTAGCTTGTGGAACTGGGTGGAAGGGAGGGGTCCGATTTCTGCTCCATTAAGATTGCACGCAGGAGGCCCTATATGCCACTCCGCAGTGAGGGGGCTTCACTCCCAAACAGCTTTTAAGAGCCTTTCATCTCGGATCACCCGGTACTACACAAACACGCTTGAGTCTCGGATACCCAAGTACACTTAGAAGGCGGTTCAGATCAATGACAAACTAAAACAATGACAAACTATGATATCTTTGCACTGGAAGCAGACTAAAGGTATGGTGTCGGCAGGGGTCATTCAGTCTGGTGGAAGTTCAGGGAAAAGGGCGAGAGCAAAGTTACCAATGTCTTTTATACCATGCCAGGGTGGCTCTTCCATTACTGGCGGGCTAACAGAGACATGCATTTAAAGCTAAAGGTGACTTAAAACTGGATATGTGCAATGGTAGGGCTTGGACATGAAATCCAGTTCTACCTAAAGCCAGAACACAAGTCCTTTAAAGGCGAAAGTTCTTTGGGGTTATGCAACAAAACTTTGCATGCAAAAGAACAAAGGGGTTTGCGAATGTTTTCACAGTGTTTGTTCAGCGCAGCCCAAGCACCCCGTGACATCATAATACCGCTGATCTGTCTGTGAACACACTCTGAAGAATGTGAAAAAGCACAGCAGAGACCATAACCAGCAGATTTATGTTCACTTTACAGCCGATATAGCCAGTCGCACATGACTGGCACACCACTCCATTCTTCCATATGTGAGCTTACCGGCTAAATGATTTAACATTTATATGTGCAGAGTGGACCCTTTTCACATTTTCGTGTTCCTCAGTTGCGAAAGTCGTCATAGTTGGGTAAACTTAGAGTGCAGTGAATAAGAGAATAAAACAAATACATTTTTTTTACAATCGTATTTTACTGAAATAATAAAACTATTTGATGGTGTTATCAAGACTTTCAGAAAAAGATTTTAAAAACGTGTAAGACTAAAGCGGGAGCCAGAAGAACAACATCATTAGAAACTGCATTAGAATTTGCGTCTGGTTTGAGTCTGGGCTGGGTCAGTTGCCGTTTTTGTGTGGAGTTTGCATGTTCTCCGCGTTGGTTTCCCCCGGGTGCTCCGGTTTCCCCCACATCCAAACACATGCCGTATAGGTGAATTAAATAAACTAAATTGGCCATAGTGTATGAGTGTGGGCGCCACGGTGGCGTAGTGAGAAGCACGTTCGCCTCACATCAAGAAGGTTGCTGGGTTAAGCCCCAGCTGTGTCAGTTGTCTTTTCTGTGTGGAGTTTGCATGTTCTCCCCGTGGTTGCGTGGGTTTCCTCCGGGTGCTCCGGTTTGTGAATTGGGTTGGCTAAATTTTCTGTAGTGTATGAGTGTGAATGAGAGTGTATGGATGTTTCCCAGAGATGGGTTGCAGCTGGAAGGGCATCCGCTGCGTAAAACAAATGCTGGATAAGTTGGCAAATCATTCCGCTGTGGCGACCCCGGATTAATAAAGGAACTAAGCCGAAAAGAAAATGAATGAATGAATGATTGAATGTATGAGTGTGAATGAGTACTGTATGTATGGATGTTTCCCAGTACTGGAAGGGCATCTGCTGTGTAAAACCTATGCTAGATAAGTTGGCGGTCCATTCTGCTGTGGTGACCCCTGATGGATAAAGGGACTAAGCTGAAAGAAAATAAATGAGTGAATTTTCATACATTAAAAAAAAAAAATCTAAATATTAAAAACTTTCAAGGATTAAAGATGCTAATGACTGTTAAACGTGTCATAACAGTTTTGTGAAAAAGCTCCATACACATTTTAAATGTTGCCATGGTACTGTAATGGTAGCAAATTATATCATAGTACATTGGTATATGTAGATGTGATGTCCCAGTCTGTAGACTGTGTATGCGTCTGATTATAACGTGTTTCAGCTGTTTACACAGCTTTGGTTGAATGACTCGGCGTGGAGATTGCCACACTTCTATTTGTTTACTTCATATTATTTATGTTTTTGTTATGTTAAAATGAATGCTTTTGTCAGCTATGGGTGTGTCTGGTCTCCACTTTGTTGCAGCTTAACAGCCAGCTTTAACAAATGGGGGCTCGTCCGGGATCTGAACCCAGTACCATTCACAACCCAAGACAGAATCATTCATTCATTCATTTTCTTTTCAGTGCAGTCCCTTTATTAGTCAGGGGTTGCTACAGCAGAATGAACCGCCAACTTATCCAGCATATGTTTTATGCAGCAGATGTCCTTCCAACTGCAAACCAACATTGTTAAAACACCCATACACTCTTGCATACACACATCCACTTTACCTTATTCAATTCACTTATGCCGCATGTCTTTGGACTGTGGGGTAAACCAGAGCAAACCCACACGAACACAGGGAGAACATGCAAACTCCACACTGAAATGCCAACTGACTCAGTCATAGCTCAAACCAGCAACCTTCTTGCTGTGAGGTGATTGTGCTACACACACCATGACACCCCAAGATATAATCAGACCCCTATAATATAACCAGCTCCAGCTGTTGATTATATTATGTTTTACATGTTTACTTGCATTTAATGTATTTAATGGGATTCGGTTTACCTTGTATTTTTGTTGGGTCTGCCAGTTTTGAGCAGGATGTGCATTTGCAGTATGTACCCATAAGTCCAGACTGCTGTTGGTATTCACATTTAGTTCACTGGTTTTTTAGCTCTATAACCATCTACTGTTATCATCATTAGAAAAAAAAAAAACGGTAACGCTTTCTTTTACGACCCGCAAAGTACCGCGTAAGTACAGTGAAATGACGGTGTACTTTTCTATACGTATAGTATAAATATAATTAACGTAAGTGTAGGTATAAGGGAACAAACTGTAATGCTTGGGTAATAAGGGGGTTACAACCAGATATGCAACACGCAAAGTACCGTGTAAGTATATTGATTTTACAGTGTACTTTTTTATAAAGTACAAAGGAACAAATCATAATGTTTGCTTAATAAGTGGGTAACAATAAGATATTCAACACGCAAAGGACCGCATAAGTATATTGCATTTACGGTGTACTTTTCTTTAAATATTGTATACATATAAAGAATGATGCAAGGGTGGTAACAACCTAAAGCAACCTGCAAACACCTGCGTAAGTACAATAATAGTGGTACCTTTATTCAGTGCTTGGGTTTTATATGGGGTGTTTAGTAAATAAAAGGTTTACCCTTTTAAATAAAAAGGTTTACCCTTTAACTACAGGGAACAAGGAGGGAACAATGCTTCACTGTATTTTACAACCCGCAAATGCTGTATTTACCCTATAACTACAGGAAACTAGGAGGAAACAATGCTTCGCTTTAATTTACAACCTGCAAATGCTGTATTTACCCTATAACTACAGGGATCAAGGAGGGAAGAAGCTGGATTTCAACGCACAAGTGTTTATTTGAACAGTAAGAACAGAAAAAACTACATCAGCATTTTTAATTGATGGCCTTCATTCAATTTAAAATGCTGATGTAGTTTTCTCTGTTCTTACTGTGCACACTACAATGCACAGTAAGAATGCACACTACATTATTCTATAAAAACATCAGCAATAGTTTCACTGAAATGCAACAGCTGGTTACCCCCAGATATACATTGTGTTTTGCATATCTGGTTGTTACCCCCTTATTACCCAAGCATTATATATCTGGTTTTTACCCCCTTATTACCCAAACATTACCCGTTTGTTCCTTTGCACTTTAAAGAAAAGTACACTGCAAAATCAATATACTTACGCGGTACTTTGCGTGTTGCATATCTGGTTGTAACCCCCTCATTACCCAAGCATTACAGTTTGTTCCCTTATACCTATACTTACGTTAATTATACTTATACTACACGTATAGAAAAGTACACCGTTATTTCACTGTACTTACGCGGTACTTTGCGGGTCGTAAAAGAAAGCGTTACCGTTTTTTTTTTTCTAATGATAATAACAGTAGATGGTTATAGAGCTAAAGAACCAGTGAACTAAATGTGAATACCAACAGCAGTCTGGACTTATGGGTACATACTGCAAATGCACATCCTGCTCAAAACTGAAAGACCCAATAAAAATACAAGGTAAACCGAATCCCATTAAATCCATTAAATGCAAGTAAACATGTAAAACATAATATAATCATCGGTATTTCACTGTACTTATGCGGTACTTTGCAGGTCGTAAAAGAAAGTGTTACCAAAAAATCTAATAAAAAAAAACACTTCTCTATGAATATAGATTGATATTTTATTGACATTTTAGATCTAGTAACAGAGGCTTGAGACAGAATAACATAGTAATTAAACATGCTTACCTCTGACTTTTAGAGGATTCATTCAGCCAAATATGAATATTCAGTTATTAAATACTTACACTCATGCTGCCACAATCTGTTGTTCATCTTTGGAACACAATTTAATATATTTTAGATTAAATCGGAAAGCTCTTTTATAGTATGGCAATGTTTTTGGTTCTTTTTCTGAACTTTGGACATTTCAGCAATGCTGTTGTTTATGAAGGATGAAGGACCTGCCCGATTTTATCTAAAATATCTTAATTACCTGAGTTTGTGTCTCTCAATAGTACTAAACAGCAGAGGTTCTACTTAAAACGAACCACTTCATTTAAATGCTCACAAACAGTAGCCATGTTTCCATCCACCCATTTGTATGCACATTTTGGATATGCGCATAAAAAAATTGGTTTATGGAAAGTCAAGATGCTTTGAAGTTTTGAAAATGTGCATAAAAAACATACGCGCATCACTGAGTAGGATAAACTTTTTTGCTACAAGACAAAATGTGCATAAACTACGATGGAAACACTTTTACCGAACAAATTCCAGTATGCTCATTAAAAAAGTCATGTTGTTTTGTTATAAGAGATGACGTGGTGATAAAAATGTGTGTGAATGAACAAACCAGCAGGCTGAGCACATTGTAAAACATCTGAAATGTTGTTTTGGTCATTCTAAAACGCCTCAACCATTTCAGTATTAGTGTTGTTATATTATTATTTACCTCCAGAATCAAGAGCGTCTGTGCTCCGCGTCTCAGACCTTCATTGCGTGTCGACATTTGTCTTCTGAGGTTATTTATTAAATGAAGAAAAGATTCACGCAGCTTCTCCTACCTTCCGTTTTTACTTTTGATGATATTGGTGCCAGTTAATTAGGAAGTGACAGTTTTGTTCCTTTTGACTTGTTAGTTTTGAAACGTTGCTTTATTCACACATCTTATATGATATTCCAATTTTGTGTATAAATTTAACTCGCATCTTTGGATGGAAACATAGCTACTGACATTACTGATAAATGTCATGTGGATTTTAATTTGCAAAACCATGCTATTCATTCATTTTCTTTTTGGCTTAGTCCCTTTAATAATCTGGGGTCACAGCGGAATGAACCGCAAACTTATTCAGCATATGTTTTACGCAGCGGATGCCCTTCCAGCTGCAACCCATCACTGGGAAACACACATGCTTCCATTCACACAAATACTCTATGGACAATTTAGCTTACCCAATTCACCTGTACTGCATGTCTTTGTGGGGGAAACCGAAGTAAATCCATGCGAACACGGGGAGAACATGCAAACTCCACACAGAAATCCCAACTGACCCAATCGAGGCTCGAACCAGCGACCTTCTTGCTGTGAGAGCGAGAGCACTACCCACTGCGCCACAGTGCTGCCCCACATAAAATCCAGGTGTGGAAAATTTTATTGGAATTATTTTTATAATATTATTTTATTTTAGGTGATTTTTATTCAATTACCTTTATAGAAAAAATATTTTAAAAGCTTCATTTGACATGCAAACGAGTAGGTGAATGGCATGTCACCTAATTAATATTCATAATCCAAACAGATACACTGTAAAAAATAAAAAGTTGAGTTAACTTAAAATTTTAAAGCAACCGGCTGCAAAGAAATTTTGAGTTTATTGAACTTCACTGGTTGAAGTTGAGCCAATGTATTTTTTTAAGTTGACCAAAAAGGCTGGTTTAAGTCAATTCTACTTTTTTTTTTTAACTATATTTTCAGAGTTTTCACATTTAATGGACTGGACAGTATTGACAGGAAAGCATGGCATGAGAGAGTAAGAATCAGCATAGAACCATGAGGTGGGAATCGAACTCAGGTCACCGTGAACACCAGAGTGCATGTGTTGATGCACTAACCACTACACCACTGGCGCCAACAAAACAACTGTAATTTATGGAATAATTTGGCACAACTTCAAACACTGAAGCTTAAACTAAAAAATTCTTTGCAGCCGGTTGCTTTAAAATTTTAAGTTAACTCAACTTTTTTATTTTTTTTGAAGACATGGAGAAATCAAAATTTAAAGTTTCCTTAACTGAATTTTTTACTTTCATTGAACAAACAGTTCCAAACATGCAGTTGAATTATTTTTATGAGTAAATTCAACTCTGAGCTCAAAAATATGTCCACCTAACTTACAATTTTAAACTGAGTTAACAATTTGTAAGTTGGATTTTTTACAGTGTAAGATTGAAGTCTTCCTTTTAAAAAAAAAAATTAAAAAGTTGTAGGCTGAATTCTCCATGCTATATGACTTTCCCCTTCTCTCCATGACCAGATTTGCCCTCATGTTTATATATTTCAAAGGACCATGATTTCAGTGGCTGCTGGGAAAATCAATATGGAGTACCTGTTGAGATACTCCTGTTAAGAGTCGCCTTTCTCACAGCATCCAACCAAGCCTCCAATTTACCAAGATAAATCACCACAAGCACACTGGAGGTAAATGGCCCTCTAGTCAAAGCTCATGGATCGAATTCACTTAACTTCACTTGCGTTTTTTTCTTTGCTTTTCTTTTTACAGGTAGTGTTCAGGCAGCCAAAGTCATTGACTGTTTCAGTTCCTCATATGCCTTACTAAGGAGTCTTTGTTATAAGAAAAAAAAAACATTCAAGACTGTTTTGCTTCAAGCTACCAGCTATGATGTGCAACGGAAGTCTTTTTCCATGAAACAATTCTGCAATGCTTTCATAAGAAGGATGTGGTCAGTTTATGTCATAACTGGTTTTAAAACACAGTCACTTGAAATAGACACTAGGGAAAATTTCCAAACAACAGCATGCTAACCACAAAATGAGCAAAGGAAAACAACAATGTCCCAGTCTTAACTTTATCTGACTTTTACATTTGGGGACACCCATTGCTAGACATTCAGGCACCTTCCTCATGTTTAAAGTCGAACTGGAGTGCGTTCTTTTTTAAATGGTGGAGTCAAATAAAATAGTTGAGCAATATGATTGAAATAGGGGACACAGTGGCTCAGAGGTTAGCACTGTCGCCTCACAGTAAAAAGGTTTGATTTATACTGTATGCTCCAGCACAGCCTGCATAGCCCTCCGCATAGCCCTCGCCGTGGCCTTCGCACACCTCTCAATAAATGTAACTACACGTCGAAATGGTGCGTAGTGTAAGCTCTGTGATTGGTCGGCTTTGTATCGCTGACGAGTGTGGGCGTGGGTGAGAGCCGCTCAAGCCCGATGTAGCGAGTGTTTACAAGTGTCGAGTCCCGCGAAGGAGCTCTAGATGGAAAATGTTGTTTTCTGTTTACCTTCTGATTAAAGTTGTTGCATGTCCGTCAGCTCCCGCCTCAAAACGAGCGAGTTTGAGGCACTTGTACATAAAGGAAGCGTTCAGAAAAAACAAAACACCAGCGATGAATCTTGACACAGAGGAGCATAAAAACCTCACTGCCAGCAAGCGTTTCGAAAGTGTTATTGCAGAGCAACACAAACAGCGTGCAGAAGTATACATGCACGACAATGTGCAAGGCATGGGTCATGGCGATCACTCGACGCAGAAGTATAAAACATGCTTAAAGTTAAACAAGAGTGTGGTTTTTAACTGAAGTATGCAGTTTTAGAGCATTATAGTAAACATACAAGCTCTGTTAAAAGGCTGATTTTTAATTAGCAATCTTAATACTTTAAGCTGGTATTTGAGCGTGGTCACATTTATTGTTTTTGGGAAATTCTGATGGGCTAAATACAGCCAATTCATTTGGAATCCATATTCAAGAGATCACACTTAAATAATGCTCGACTATGATAGCAGGTTTGGCATGCCGTCCCGGGAGAGAACCCTGATCTCTGAGATAGATGAGCCCAAGGTTCCCGCCTGATCAATGAGCGTTAGGAGGGATACGAGATCAGGTATTTCTCGAGTGCCCCCATTGTACTATATCTAATGTGTGTTTCTGATTGATTCAGTATGAATGTGTTAAGTGCTTGTGACTGTTGTTGCAATTTGTTAATGTGCATGTTTTTAGACTGTGGGAGGAAACCGGAGAACCTGGGGAAAACCCATGCAAACACGGAGAGAACATGCAAACTCCGCCCAGGGAGTGCCAGCTGGCTCGA
Source organism: Danio albolineatus (assembly GCA_903798035.1). Classification (NCBI taxonomy): domain Eukaryota; kingdom Metazoa; phylum Chordata; class Actinopteri; order Cypriniformes; family Danionidae; genus Danio; species Danio albolineatus. The sequence continues at coordinate 1,472,299 of CAIGQQ010034267.1, forward strand.
TTAGAACTTAAGCCTGTGGCCCTCTTACTGCGAGGCAGCGGTGCTAGCTGCTGAGCCACCATGTTGCCCGATCATGGAAAGCCAGAGAAGTGGGGGATGGGTGAGGGGGGGATTTTCGAAAACGAAGATGTGGAATAACGTTTGGGCAGGATATATATAGTAATTTTAGGATGATCTAATTGGCTAGCTAATGATTAGCGATAGGAATCAGCTGAAGTGAATCATATCACGTGCTTCTCTCGAAATTAGTTTTTGAAACTTCACTTAAATTGATTTTTGTTCAAGGGTTATATATTTCCCAATAGAGTTTGCCAGATAATGTATAATTCGAATACGCCATGTCTGGAAAAGATGCTCGAGTGACGTCACTGACGCTGTTCCAGTATTCTAGCTGTGTTTGTTTGAAGCTCCGTCACCTAGATTCGCAATTTACATTTTTATCATAGAACACATCCACATTCGCTAAATATTTCTCCGTTCTACCTAGGGTGGACATACCTTTAATACATTAATACAAACAAATCTACCTTAAAACGTTGTGTCTCTCGAGCATCCGCTTGTTGCTTGTAGCTTTAGCCTGCTAGCACTGCTAGCCAGCAAAAGCTACCGGGTTCCTTCACTCACTCATTTACCCACTTACTGGCTTTGCTCCTCTCCCTTTTCAATGTCGCTTTTGTGTGCAGGAGAAACTACGATGGAGTTGCTTGATCGGGAGCTCGACAATCTCGGGAAGCTGATACGAGATCTGGAGATGAAGCGTGCGCAGCTACGGGAGCGGCGGGCTTCGCTCGCTGCACCCGGCGCTGCGTCTCGCTCATCTGAGGTAAGTGTTCAATACGATCACAACACTCCGTCTACCTCAACCCCGCGTGTTTCTCTGTCCAGGCCCAGTGCACCGCGTACGCGGTTCGCCCAGTGGTCGTTCACGCCGACTCCCGGCTACCACGGCCCCTGGGTGCAGCCGCGGAAGGTGCTTGCCAGGTCCCGGGGCAGGACGTCTCCTGCTCCCCCATTCGAGATCTCCACGGAGAATCGCTTCGCGCCCCTCCGCGAGACGGGCCGCGATGTGGCGATCATAGGTGACTCCATCGTTCGCCACGTCCGCGCTGCTTCCACTAAAGGTAACAAAGTACGCACTCACTGCTTTCCCGGTGCCCGCATTAAGAATCTCTGTGCCCAGGTTCCTGCTATCCTGACCGCTGGCGAGAGCATCGGTGCCGTCGTCCTCCACGTGGGGACGAACGACACCGGGCTGCGACAGTCGGAGATCCTGAAGGAGGACTTCAGGAGCCTGATCGAGACGGTTCGTCGCACCGCGCCCACCACGCAGATCATCGTTTCTGGACCGCTACCTACCTACCGCCGAGGAAGTGAAAGGTTCAGTAGACTTTTTGCTCTGAATGAATGGCTATTAACATGGTGTAAAGAACAGAAACTGCTCTTTGCCAATAACTGGTTTCTTTTCTGGGAGCGTCCTAGGCTCTACCGTGCTGACGGGCTGCACCCCAGTCGAGCTGGAGCTGATCTGCTGTCGGACAACATCTCCAGGACGCTTCGTTCTGTCTGACTAGTAAGTAAACATTCAAAAAATCCACATTCTAGCCATATAGACCCTTCTTCATCCCACTTAATTCACAATAATGCATGTCCGGCTAACCGCATAGAAACTGTGTCTGTTCCTCGTATTATTAGACCAAGAAATAAGCGTACTGTGTGCTCTAGAAGACATCTATTAAGAATCGAACCAGTAAAAATACCAAAAAATGAAAATATAAATATCGTAAAGCTAGGTCTCCTGAACATCAGGTCACTAGCACCTAAAGCACTTATCATAAATGACATTATAACAGATAACAATCTTAATGCACTCTGTCTCACTGAAACCTGGCTGAAACAAAATGACTATATTAGTTTAAATGAAGCAACTCCTCCAGGATTCTCTTATAAGCATGAGGCTCGTCAAACTGGTCGTGGTGGTGGAGTTGCATCAATCTTTAGTGGTATTCTTAATATTAATCAGAGAAACGGACTTATGTTTACCTCCTTTGAAGTATTGGCGCTTAATGTTATGCTTTCGAATACTATGAATAAAATGCTATCTCTCGCTTTAATCACCATATATAGACCCCCAGGACCCTATGTCAATTTTCTAAAAGAGTTTTCTGATTTTATTTCTGACCTACTAGTTAAAACTGATAAAATACTAATTGTAGGAGACTTTAACATCCACATAGATAACGCCAATGATACACTAGGGCTCGCATTTATGGATCTACTACATGCCCTTGGGATAAAGCAAAATGTTGTTGGTCCCACCCATCGTCTAAAGCATACTTTAGATCTAATTCTCTCTTATGGAATTGAGGTCATGGATGTAGAGATTATACCACAAAGCGACGATATTACGGACCACTACCTCTTACTTTACAAGCTATGTTTACCTGACATTAGCAGATCTGCACCAATACATCGCCTTAGTAGATCTATCGTTCCGTCTACCAAAGAGGAATTCGCAAATAACTTGCCTGATCTTTCTTTATTTCGAAATGCACCTGCAAATGCAAATGACCTCGATGTAATAACTAGCAGCATGGATGCCATCTTTACTAGCACACTAAATACTGTGGCACCCATCAAATTAAAAAAGACTAGAGAAGATAAAACTACATCATGGTATAACAGTCATACGCGCGCTCTCAAAACAGCAACCCGTGCCTTGGAACGTAAATGGAAAAAAACTAATTTAGAGGTCTTTAGAATTGCGTACAAAGACAGTATGTCCAGCTATAGGAGGGCCCTCAAATCCGCCAGGGCTGAGCACCTCCGTAAACTGATAGAAAATAACCATAACAATCCTAGATTTCTATTTAACACCATTGCTAAATTAACAAACAATCGGTCATCGCTGGAACAAAATATCACACCGCAAATGAGTAGCGAAGACTTTATGAATTTTTTCAGTGATAAAATAGAAGGCTTTAGACAAAAAATAGATGTTAAAATCTCTGTACAGCCTTATACTTCAGATCCAGTAAACATTCCACTGAACCAAATTAGCCTACAGTGCTTCGAGAACATAGAACAGGAAGAGCTAGACAAAATTATAAATAGTTCTAAACCAGCTACGAGTATGCTAGACCCAATTCCAACAAAATTACTGAAAGAATTGCTACCTGTAATAGGAGAACCTCTTCTTAACGTTATCAACTCTTCTTTGTCATTAGGACATGTTCCAAACTCTTTCAAGATCGCTGTTATTAAGCCTATTATTAAGAAACCACAACTGGACCCCTGCAACTTAGCTAATTATAGGCCTATTTCAAATCTTCCATTTATGTCTAAAATACTAGAAAAAGTTGTTTCTGCCCAATTATGCTCCTTTCTGCAGATGAATAATGCTTTTGAGGTGTTCCAGTCAGGTTTCAGGCCTCATCACAGTACAGAAACTGCATTAGTGAAAATAACCAACGATTTACTATTAGCTGCTGACCAAGGGTGCATCTCGCTGTTAGTCCTGCTAGATCTTAGTGCCGCATTTGACACAATTGACCACAATATCCTCATAAATCGCTTAAACTCTACAGGTGTCCAGGGAACGGCTTTACAATGGTTCAAGTCATACTTAACTAATCGTTACCAGTTTGTGAATATTAATGGACAACCTTCACAAGTCAGGCCAGTTAAGTACGGGGTGCCTCAAGGATCAGTTTTAGGACCTTTGTTGTTTACAATTTACATGCTGCCCCTGGGAGACATTATTAGAAGACACGGTATCAGCTTTCACTGTTATGCTGATGATACTCAATTATATATTTCTACTAAACCTGACGAGACGTCTAAACTATCAAAACTAACTGAGTGTATTAAAGATGTTAAAAACTGGATGACCAACAACTTCCTTCTCTTAAACTCAGACAAAACTGAACTATTACTTATAGGACCTAAATCCTGTACACAGCAGATCGCACAACTCGACCTGCAACTAGAGGGATGCAGAGTTAGCATTAGCTCTACTGTTAAAGATCTGGGTGTCATATTAGACAGCAATTTAACTTTTGAAAGCCATATCTCCCATATCACAAAAACTGCATTCTTTCATCTGAGAAATATTGCTAAGCTACGAAGTATGCTATCCATCTCAGATGCAGAAAAGTTAGTTCATGCTTTTATGACTTCCAGGCTGGATTACTGTAATGCTCTGCTCGCTGGTTGCCCAGCCTCCTCTATTAACAAACTTCAGCTAGTACAAAATGCAGCCGCCAGAGTTCTTACCAGGTCTAGAAAATATGATCATATCACCCCAATTTTATCCTCATTACACTGGCTGCCTGTTAAGTTTCGTATTGAGTTCAAAATATTACTTCTTACATATAAAGCATTAAATAATCTAGCTCCTGTTTATCTAACCAACCTTCTGTCTCGCTACAATCCAACCCGCTCTCTAAGATCTCAAAACTCAGGGCTTCTAGTAGTACCCAGAATAGCAAAATCAAATAAAGGGGGTCGAGCCTTCTCATTTATGGCTCCTAAACTCTGGAATAGCCTTCCTGACAATGTCCGAGGCTCAGACTCACTCTCACAGTTCAAAACTAGATTAAAGACCTATCTTTTTAGTAAAGCATACACTCAATACATCACTTAGCGGTATGATGCACGAATGTGCTCCATGCATCCCCTTTATATACACTATGAACTGCAGCTACGCTAATTATTTTCTTTGTTCTCTATTCCAACTGGGGATACTCTTCCCGAGGCCCCCAGAGACTATGCAGCGCCACGGATGCGATCCAAGACCCGTGACGAGACGATCCCAAGGCTCCTTAACCCTGGACCAGGCTGTATCCTGAGCAGCTGCTTGGCGGAGTAGCAAGCAAGAGACGGATTCCCGTGACCCTCCAAGGACAAACGAGCCTCGAGTTCTCCAGCCTCCAGCGACTAGACTGCAGCTAGAGCTGCGCATCGATGGATTACTCTTCAGTGTTTGGACTCTAAGTAGTGAATATTAAACAACACTGAACTGAACTGAACTCAGCTATATACTAGCTAATAATTTACTAGCTAATAACTAAACTGACATTTTCAATTTACTATAACCTTCTATGTGAAGCTGCTTTGACACAATCCACATTGTAAAAGCGCTATACAAATAAAGGTGAATTGAATTGAATTGAATTGAACTTCCAGTGCTCTATACTGTTAGGAACAAACAGACCTTTTTCCTACAAAATGTTTGGCTGTGAAAAATTTCACTAAATTATCTGCACCTATAAAAGTTTCCTGCCTTTTGGGAAGGCCTCAGGAGGTATTCCAGCTGAGAATTTATCATCGTTTAGTATCTGATTTTCTGAAGATTATTGGAATAATCAGTCATATGACTCATTCAAAGCTCTAAAATAAGGTGATGCATTTACAGTACATTTTGATGAGTGATATTAATGCCCACAAGCCATCAATAATAAAAATAATAATACAATAGACATTTTCAGTGCATAGCTCTTCCTGAGGTGAGCCTCACCATCACAGGACAGTCTTGTGAGCAGCTGAACAGCATGATCATACATTTAGCAAATTATTGTTCAGTTTAGCTGTAGCCCGTTGCTTCTATCAGCTGATTGAACAGAGCTCAGGCAGCGCCCTATATCTAGATCCAGTCCAGAAAACCACAACACATTATAAACAGTAATTATTTGAAACATGAAGCCTAAAACCTTTACTTTTCTTCAGTGCTTTTTGCATTTCAGATACAAACACAAATGCACACACCCTTTGGCAAACTCTTCTGCGGATAGCGAGCCACAAGGAGTGGGCTTCACGCCAGAGTAACCGCATGGTACTGAATATCTTTAATGAGACCCATACCAGAGCACAATACATCAAAATATGAGCCTAGCTATATACAACAGCTGAGCATACATTTAATTCTTTTTATTATTATTATTATTATTCGAATATAGATTGAACATAGCATATCTTAAATTATAGTATTAAGAATTGTTTACACTAATGCAAATGTTTGGAATAAAACTTATTACCTTTGATTTACCTTTTCAGAAGAATGTTTAACAGCCAACAAACTTCATAAATGGATGTGCAAATTTAAAGTGTTATTTAACTTTTCAGCTATTCACAATAATATATATAAAGAAACAATCCGGAGTCTTGGCCAAATTCTTTCCATCATTCCTTATCTACCTTCATCTCCTAATTATCCCATACCTTGAACTGGCTCTGTCACTGTCTCTTGCCATCTGAAGCTGGTATGTGGTGAAGCACTGGTGCCATTGTACTGTGGCTGCTATTGCATCACCTAGGGGGGTGCAGCTTTGCTGTTGGTAAGGAGGGACCTCCTTATATGATTTTGCTACTTGCAATAAGTGCAATATACTGTAAATAGATGGTTGGTTGGATGGATGGATGGATGAATGGACGGATGGATGAAAATTGCATGGATGGATGGTAGGATGGATGAAAGGATGGATGAATGAGTGGGTGGGTGGTAGGCATGGGCCGGTATACGATTCTGACGGTATGATAACCTTGGATAAAAATATCACGGTTATACGGTATATACTGCTCTAAAATATATTCTTTTTAAATGCCTGGGTAAAAAACAAAAAGTTTTTTCCCCCTTTGATTACAATATATTCTATTTTGATAAACATTTATAATATTTTGGAGCAGTAAACGTGTCAGGCTGAATAATTCAAGTGAATCATTGACTTCTGCTGTCTTTATTAGTTTCAGTTTCAAGTTAAAACGGCATCTTTTGACATATTTTTTTTCTGGAGATGCCGCTGTTTAAAAAACAACAACAAAAACAAATTAATAAAAAATCGTACACATACCTTAGGAACGGTATTATAGAAAATTTTGACGGTATTAAAACCTTGACTTTTCCAAAGCGCGGTATACCTTGAAAACGGTTATCGTCCCATGCCTAGTGGATGGATGGATGGATGGAAGGACAATAGTGCAAATCTCTGTTTGATTGGTCAGATCGATTAATAGTGTGATGGATAAAGAAACAACACAGACAAAGGCACAAACTAAATGCAGCAAACGTTAGCTATCTGAATGTGTATGTCTTGTAAACATTTTTCAATACTGCACCAGTGTTTTGTACATCATGCATTTAACCGAACACCATACAATTACATCACTGTATTTAAGACAACACTGTAGGATGCCATTTTATTGTGCTTGACTAGACCCTACTCTAAAGAGTTTACTAAAAAAAAATAAAAAAAATTGTTCCTAGTTCCTATGGTGTGAGAATGTAAAATAGAGGGTTCCACCAATGGTACAAGACTCTAGGGAGTGACAAAATGAATTCTGGTCCAAAAGTCCCTATCAACCAACATTAAAATGATGTTTATCAATGTTATATTCCTATTCCAAACATTAGTCAATATGTTAACAGCCATAAAAAGTACCATGAATGGTTGTGCTATAGTAGCAACCTTTTATATCAACTACGCAAAGCCTCTTTATCATATACAAAATGGCACAACCTTGGCTACCTTACATAATGCCAAGGGGTATTTTCCACTGGAAGAGCTTTTTGTTTTTGCTTTTGTTTCCAGTAACAGTTACCAGGAGCTGAAGGTGGCATGACATTAGATCACACCTGCTGAGGGTACCAGAACATGGCTTACTTGTTCAGCCTTGATAACAGCTACAAGATTCACATTTTGACATATGTTATAAGTTTCAGTTCGGACACTGTAATTGTCAAATGCAGCATTCATAACATCACCGCAGAACTCAGATTAAGAATGACATGATAAATTCTGCACATACCCCTGACTGCTTTGATTTGGGGGGTTGGTTGCATCATGAATTAATTAAGAAACATGCCAAAAACAGATGCTGCCCCCTCCCTGTCTGGGATGGCCTGATGTGCAATACGGAACATCTGCTTCCAGGCATTTCATTAGAGCCCCATTGCTTTGCAGGGAAAGCATCATTAAGGGTACTTCAGGGAGAGTCATATTTCCTCAATAGCTCCCACGCTGCTTCAAGAGTTTGGGAGATCCTGCTGTGCAACTGCTTTTGGCCAATGGGTTCAGAGGAGGAAAAGTGGACATTATGAAACATGGAGACATACACCTGTTTCTGGACAGTCTCCCACTGTCGTGCCACAGCAACCCTGCTAATCCCCTTATATGTCTGCCGCCAAGGCCAGACGGAACTCGTCCAAGGTGCTGCTGCACCTGGTGGAAGCAAAGAGCGGAATAATGTTGGCTTACACCATGAGAAGCATGGGTCAGGGACCCAGACGCAGGTGGGGGAAGGATCAGAGGCATGATGAGATCAGATCAACTGTGGCGGAAAATCAAACAATAACTGCATGTGATGAACCCAACCACCCCTTTACTGTAACAGCAAACACCTTGTGTGAGCCATATCAAACAAGCTCCTGCACACTAATGAGATCACACTCGCAGAGCGATGTACTGTAGCGTCTTTTGCAGTTGCATGCTGGTTTATTAGTGCACAAGTGAGCTGTAGACTCATTTTTGGCACTCGTTTGGGTTATGTGCTTTGGAAAAATTAAAACACAAACCTGACTTTGAGACAGCTGCACACAATCAGCAGCTTCAGGGAGCATGATAGGAATAACAAATCATTTTATTTCCATAGGCACATGGATTGAGTGAAGGTATTTTCCAGGAAGTCGATTCTACCTGCATTCTGAATATACATACCCGACATGCATATGGAGGACAAAACTGCATCCTTGGTTCAGCGATACTGATCTCTTTCTCTGACCTATGTAGCGATGTTTATCGCCTTGGCAACTTCACAAAAACATATGGCAGCTATTTGCATCAAGTTCTGAGACTTTCCTTTGGTCCTCTATTATATTTGCTTTGGAGAATCTCCACAGTACTGCTTTCCTGTTGCTCTGCATTTTTACAACAAAGCCAGGAATTTTAGACCTAGAGCCTGAGCATGAATTCAGCATGAATCGTGTACACAAATTAAACTGACACTTACAATTGTGCATTCTGTATTGCAAAATACCTTCAAAACAATGGCTTTTTAAGAAGCACGGAAGTCACAAAGATCTAATAATGTGAATTTAGATTTCAGATCACATTAAGAGGTTTCAGGTCACCATTTGCCATGTAATTGTTTGTTAATCTCATCAGCAAATGTTCACGATGAAGGATTTTAGCGACGTCAGATAAAATAGAACTGGATGACTGTGGGCTTTCAGTATGTCTCAGTCATACAATGACCTTTTATTAAGGACATGCTGTTATGGTCTCCTTGGCAACTGTGTTTCAGTTATATTCAATTCAGATTGAAGACCTTTTATCTCAGAGGGAACAGGAAATGAAACTAGCAGGATGCTTTGAAGGATGTTTTTCTTAAAGGTGAAGAATGTACATCTGGTACACCAAAGGGAAATGCAGAAATAATCATGCCCTTCCCAACCGTCAAGCCGCCTTTCCACTGCGACAACGCGACAAGCGACAGACCAGAAGTCATTTATTTCCAATGGAGAGTAGTCCAGGAGCTGCGTGGAGTTCCGATCATCTCCGTATGCGGGAAATTCGGATCCGATTTGAGCCGCGGATCCGTTGAAATATTTGAACTCCTGCGACTAGACCGTATGCGACCGGCCGACCGGAAGTGATCTATTTCAGTGTTGTCCAAGCAGGTCCGTGCGCGCGTGATGAGAAATAGGTTTTTTTTTTTTCGTTTTTTTTTTTTTTTATCAGAAAAAGTCCGTATAAAAAAAAAATATTTCTATTCATAAATGAGTAATAAAAATATTATTATAGACATTTTTAGCGGCCTATAAGTTTCAGTATTCATTTATTCATTCATTCAATCGGCGTCTCCCCCATGGTGTCCGACAACACTGTAAATATTGTGCGACTGCCACAAGGGTACGTATTCCGACAGTCGTGTCCAAATGTCGTGTGCAGTGGGAAGGTGGCCTCAGAATCCCATCTACTGTTGGTTAAATAAATTGCAATTGGTTCATTCTCCACAAGCGATTACATATTAAGGGCGTACTGACACTATGTACAGTTGCCTTGAACTGTGCCGAAGCGCACTTGTCCCTCTGCCCCGACAGCTTGCACTCACACTGCTTTTACATTCCAAGCAGGAGCAAGCTTACGTCATCAATGATGCGACTGTTTAGTTTAACAGGAAGAGAAGCGCTCTTGTTCAGCGGACGTTGCTCTTGTTGTGTCATTTTGTATTATTTTTCAATCGTTTGGGATGCAGTGACACTCAAACATTTTCCTGCACAGATCCACCACTTTTGACACTCTTACTTTCATAAAGTCATCATGCTGCAGGTATTAGGAGGTTTGCTGATGGTGCAGCTGACATGCAGTAAGGGGGTTTGTATCTTTAATAAACTATGACAGTTCCCGTTCATTGCATAGTACACTGTAAAAAATAAAAAGTTGAGTTAACTCAAAATTTTAAAGCAACCAGTAGCAAAGAAATTTTGAGTTTACTCAACTTTCCGTGGTTGAAGTTGTGCCAAATTATTTTTTTAAGTTGACTGAAATGGCTGGTTTAAGTCAAGACTACTTTCAAGCCTAAGTTCATCTAACTTGTCATTATGAGTTTATTTAAAATTCAAACAGAGGTTGAGTAAACTGTAATAAATGAGTAGAAAAAACTTAACAGTTGCAGTTGATGCTGATGAGACGAGACCTCGTGCAAAATGCAGCGAAGAATGACAGACTGCGCATGCGCAAAGGCAGGAAACACTCCAATGATGAATTCAAAATTTAAAGTCTCCTCAACTTAAGTATTCATTTCCATTGAACAAACCAGTTCTAAACATTCAGTTAAATTGTTTTTAAAAGTACACTCAACTTTGAGCTCAAAATATGTTCACCCAACTTACAATTTTAAATTGAGTTAACAATTAGTAAGTTGGATTTTTTACAGTGTAAGAATAATTAATAAATCCATATGAAACAGTCCGATGTTGCGCCTTCAGTTTCTGGCTCAGGAGCACTTTGCACTCACACTACAAGGGTATCGCACCAAAGCCAAACTGAACCATGCTCTGTTTTGTCCTAAACATGGACATCCTCATGGACATCCTGGACAACCTCAGCTTGTTTGTGACAGCTTTTCTGGAGAGGGGGGGGGGGGGGGTATACTTAAAAAAAATGGAAGAACTAAATTAAATCGAACAGAATCTGCCCAATTCAAAGTTCTTTTTGAGTTTGCTTGGGCAGTTCGAAACAGCTCACCAACGTGAACATTTCTAGAATTAGATTTGTGTTTGAGCTACTATTGATCCATGGCAATTATGCAATATGAAACTCCACCTTCTTTGACATTCAATTTCTACCCCCAATTCATTTCTCATTCCCTGCTGGTCAAACAGGAGAACATCCAAAAGAATAACCCTAGCCTCATGTATACACTGAAGAGCCAAATAGCAGAGCTGGTACAGATGTATCAGCAACAGAATGATTGCTTGCGAAGAGTTTTTAAAGACCTGGAGGGTGTCAGACGGACAAGAAGCCTGCCTCATCGTTCCATGTCTTTTCTATGAGTTTGTGCAAATGGGTGGAGCCGTTCAGTGTTTGTCCATGGCAAATAGAAAACTATGTACATGGTAAAAAATTTGACCTGAAATTCACAGTAAATTACTGGCTAATAATTGCATTACTTTCACAGTAAATTACAAGATGTAAATTCACAATAAATTACTGTGATTTTTCTACATTAAATTACTGTGAGATTACAGTCATATAATGTGATTTCACAGTAGAAAGTAAATTCCATTACTGTGATCTCACAGTATTATCTTGTGGAAATAACTCTATTTACTGTAAACTTACAATTGGTGGCAACATAATTACTGTGATTTTAGCAGTAAGTTGCAGTTTAAATACTTAATTTAACTGTAAAGTTTCAATTAATGGCAATACGATTACTGTGATTTTGCAGTAGGTTGTAGTTGAAATACTTAATTTAACTGTAAAGTTACAATCATATAACAGATTACTGTAGAATTTTAAAGCAAATGTCATCAATATGTCAATTTAACGTTAAATAAATACAAAACACCTCTATTTTACACATTTATTTTGCAGTCTGAAAACTACAGAAGCCTCACAAACAACCATAAAACAATATCTTGACACAATATTTAACACCTTAGAATTACAGATAATTCTGTATAACATGTATAGTAAATAATTATAGATCTCTTCATGAAACCAAAAAAACACTATAAGAACATAGTTGAATATTATTAGAACAAACCACAGTTGTCCAATAACTTACCTAGTTATCCCAATTAAGTCTCTAAATTGCACTTTAAGCAGATTAAATAAAAAAAAAATACATATTTTTAGATAACAGCCTTAACCACTTAATTATAACAACAATTTTTTTTTCCTTTGCCATGGTGACTACATATTTTCGCATTTTTCAAGATAATAGTATTCCAGCTTAAAGGGGAAATGAAGCACTCAGTCAAGTTTACATTATATCAAACACTGGATTCCACTGTAACGAAAATATATTAAACAAACTCGATTAATGTAACTATTTAGAAGAAAACGGCATGTTTTACCATATATTTTAGAGCTAGGGCGCCGCCATTTTAGAATGTTGCTGTGTCTGACGTCACAGGGTTGGTTTCTTTCCCTCAGCTGTACAGATACAGTGGAAGTAAAGGAGACTGTAAGGCCTAATTTAACCCAATGATATGATAGGCCGCGGTTACGCTTCTCACGCTGAATGCTGTTACCAACTAATTATGAAACTGTTCTTCTTTCAACCACCTTTGTTGTGTTTAGGTGAACACACAAGCGGCTTGACACATTCACAACCCCACCTACTGCAGCACAGGCATGTTAGAGTGTCAGTATATTGGCATTTTCAAACTTTGTTTTCCCCTCAAACAAAGAACGAAAAATTACGTAGTTTGAAGTATACCAGGGTCTTGGCTGTAGGGTCCATTGTTGCAACACAGAGCCATCAGATTTTGGTATGCACAAGTTTCTTCACTCTTTGAAAAAAATGTTGGGGGTGTTGGCAGTTTTCCCTCTCCATAAATCTATAGTGTGCTGCTCCAAGTCTTTGGGTACTTCACTCTGCCCTAATGTTTGCATGTTTTGATTCCCAACACCAAAAGAGTTTGGTGGGGGGTATGTATAAACAGTATTCTCTTACAACTTCAATACCCACAAATGAAGGTGCCCTTGAGCAAGGCACTGAACCAACAATTGCTTCCCAGGTGCTGGAAGCATATGGCTGCCTACTGCTCTGTGTGCATACTGTAAGTGTGTGTTCTGGATGTGTTAAATGCTAAGGACCAATTTTGAGTAGTCACACTGTCACAGTCTAGAACCAAAGAGAATGTGACTGACACACACATCACATTACAATTTATACACAAATCTTTGTTGTGTTATCTGTATTGTGCATGTGTGTGTGTTTGCGTAATGTGTATAGGTTGTTGTTTTTTTTGTCTAAGTTTAGCATTGTGTTTATGTAAATATCTCAATTTCATTTAAAACAATAACCCGTATCATATTCCCATTCACACTGAAATAACCACAGACACATTTTCTTTTAAACATCATTTATTAACCAAACATAGAAAGATTACATACACTTACCGGTTTCCATCCCTCAACACCAAACCTGTTCAGGTTACAAACAGAGCCATTTAAACAGTTTTTCCCACCTTACTTCAGAGCATCCATTTTTGATGGCTTCATCAGGGTCACGACCCCTGGTCTATGATAAAAATCACTGTTCTGTTGTTTATATTTGTATTGGTTGTATGTTGTGTTGTATTTTGAGTTTTTTATGCACATTTATTTACTTGCAATCATTTATACTTTTGTTTAATGTCTTTTTATGAATTTGTTTTCTCTACATGTTAACCCAAAACCTAAAGAATGGTTTAACCCATGGGCAGGGCAAATTATATAAAATGGCCCCAAACCTTCACTCTGGGTGGGTAGTTGTAGGAGCAGGTTGTGTGGTGTAAAAGAGTATATATATAAATTGATTTAGCTGAACAATCCTGTAAATATTGTATAATTTATTTTTCTTTATTGTTATTTTGTCACTTTCACCTTTTTGCTGAATTTTTTTCTCCACTTTGTGTCAAATAAATCACACTTCACTTTCACCAAAGGCTTCTGTGACACTTTTTGCCTCCATCCTCCCGGTCAATCGTAACACACACCACTTCACTTATACAATAAAACAGCCTTAAAACCAACATATTTGTCAGTGGATTATGGTGGTATGCAGTGCTTTAGTGGTTCTTCTGAAATTGCAAATGTTTTAAATGGCTTTAAATGATTCATGTGAGTTAACGTATGACGATGATGCAGGGAAAGTTCATGCCGACCGTGGCAGATCAGGAGACTGGGAGTGGACTACAGAACAATGCGTCCCCGTCTGATTCTTTTATCAGACAGGAAGAGCTCTGGCCAAGAGGTGGCCACAACAAAGGAGTGACAGGAATCCCTCGCACTTAAAAACAGGATGTTATTCTTCGACCGCAGTGTTGGAACTCCACCTATTTTATGACGGAAGGGAATCTGGACTAGAAACCCTCGTGGGGGAATATAGGAAAATATAATGTGGGCCATAAAAAACACAGTTAAAGAATGATGGCAGAAGTGGATGTTATTGAAATGGCTATGTTACGGGGTTGATTTCAGGTCAGCCTTCCACGCTTCAACACATAATACACGGCAAGCCTATGGGAGGCTTCGACTCTGACAGGAAATAAGAGCGGTAGATATGCACAGCTGCCAACATTTGTGTGTGGCTTAATTCTTCTGAGTCAAAGATACCACAACCCCTGGATCTCATTTTGGATACGCGTGCCAGGGTCGGTCAGGTTCACAAACATGAGGAATGTCTCTTGAGCACTGCAAGCCTCCAAGGAACAAAGTGGTATGACGTGCATGTGGAACCATGCCATTTTGCTTATTTGCCTTGTTTGCGTGTATTAATTGGACTTATTGTGTACGTGCTTCCACATGAGTGTCTATGTAAATAGATTTTGATGACTTACAAAATCCGCATTTTGACTAGGCTGGACACACGACTAATCTGGCAATTACAGCTTTATCTTTGTGCTTGAGTTCCATCTGACAAACATTCACTGTTCTGTCTCCTCTGGTTTATTTAGATCTTGGAGCCAAGAAGACCAAATCAAAGATACACCCTCCAAGAAAGGAGATTATTCATTCAGCACAGGGAGGCAGAGATGCTTATCAGGAGACTTTTGGCTCGCCGTATACCGCATCTGAGGGTAAATAATGTACCAACGGGGATCGCTGCAGGGAACGATTACATCATTTACAGGCAAATCAAATGTCTGGTAGTTCCAATCGAAAAAAAAAAAAAAACTGGTTGAGAAAGACCAGCAGTGCTGAATTAAAAAATAAAAAATACAAAATCATAAAACGGATAATAAAGAAAAATCTATCAAAATGTACTATTGGCTTAAAAGTAGATTTTCACTGCCAAATGTAATGCAAAAGTGCTTCACTTAAAATTTACACACCTTCAAACTCACTTGTACTACATTTTCATTTAACATTTAGGAATTTATCAGACACTTATTGTAAACTATTTACAATAGTTCATTTAGTAAACTTACTATTTAGTGTGGGACAACAGTGACAACAATGTCTGTAATATGTTAGGTTTAACTGACAATATATATCATTTTATATAATCCAGTGACTAGTTCACTTTTCAGTTTTTATATGTACACACAGGTTTAAAATATACTTGCGGTGGTAGACGGATTGCACACATCCTTTACCCACAGCACATAAATGAGACACACAAATAATGTGATTTTTAATAATATTTTTATCTATTATGACACTGTTATACACCATTTCTATTCAATGGGTTAAAGTTTTAAAAAAGGCTGTTGAAATAAAAAAAGATTGCTTTATTGGCATAACATCTACGTCGAATAGTTGGGACTGCTGAGCGAATCATTGGTACAACCCTCCCTACTTTCCAAGAACTGTACTTATCCAGAGCGAGCAGAAGGGCTGTCAAAATCACTCTGGACCCCTCACACCCAGCACACTGCCTCTTTGAACTGTTACCTTCTGGGCGACGCTACAGAGCACTGCGCACCATAACAGCCCGACACAGAAACAGTTTCTCCCCACAAGCAATCCATCTCATGAACACTTGATGATAATAATTGTGGAACCAACATCACTACTTGCAATACACTTTTTACACACACATACACTTATTTAACAACACACTTTACATGCCAATTTGCACATAACAAATACACTTTTTACACACACACACACACACTTATTTAACAACACACTTTACATGCCAATTTGCACATAACAGCTGCACATA
Organism: Danio albolineatus; assembly: GCA_903798035.1. Classification (NCBI taxonomy): domain Eukaryota; kingdom Metazoa; phylum Chordata; class Actinopteri; order Cypriniformes; family Danionidae; genus Danio; species Danio albolineatus. The sequence goes on from CAIGQQ010034267.1 coordinate 1,488,679, forward strand.
TAACGCTGTATATAGTAATACACCTGTACATACACTTGTCAGTTTGTATATCTGCATTTAACACTTACTTCTATTTTTTGAATATATTTATTATCTGTTTTTGTCCTGTCTCTGTAATTCTGTCGCACTGTAGAAGCTCTGTCACGA
>CAIGQQ010034267.1:1489225-1499550 GCA_903798035.1 Danio albolineatus
TATGTTAGTTTTAAATATCCCCCAATAAAAAGCATTATTTTTCATCTTTATTTTGTTCAGTAGTAGCTATGTTACATTAAAACTAAAGAAAATAAAGCTGTCTTAAAACTGCTCCTTTCTGTTAAAATACGAGAAAATACAGTTTGTGACTGTTTTGAATTGTTTTCCTTAAACATGAACAGAATAGTTAATTAAGAAAGTGTCGCCGATATTAAACAAGATATATTTTTATTTCTGTGCGGCGTTGAAAATTTGACATACGAGTGTTACCACATAACACTGAGTGGTGTTCATGTGATCCTTTGTGGTGTTAATATTTTACACTATCAGTTTGCCAATTAACACTCTATAAGTGTTGTTAATGCTAACTCTTTTAAAAGTGTCATTTTAACTTTTATAGTGGTTTCCATATAAACTCTGAGGGAGTGTTAGTTTAAACTCTTAGGTAGTTAAATCCCTTATCTAAAATCTGTTCATTTTTTCTCTGTGTCGCGGCTGTGCATACTGTCAGCTGTGAAGCAGATTGAATGCAAAATAATGCAATGCAAAAGCGAAAACAAATGCAAAAACGAATACAATTAACAACAGAAAGTGAAAGCAAAAGTCGACTCCTGGACATTTAGGGAGACACCTGGCGAATGCTTTTTTAACCCTCGAAAATTAGCATTTTGGTGAGCATGTGAAACTGTCTGAGGAAGTGTTGACTGTTCTCATACACACACAATGAGCAGCACCAAATGTGTAGGGCGAGAGAAGATTTTCCACTGGTTAATCGAACATGGATGTTTGTTATCTTGGACTGATAGAAAAAAGTGTGAAAGGATGACAATATTGGTAAAAAAAAACTGTCCTCAAATAAACTTGGGCGGTCATTAATATACCTGGGTGGCCCGCGCAAGTAAAGTCTATGTGTGGGAAGCAATGGTATACAGTACTGTATACATAAGCTCCTGTTAAAAATTTGTTTTTCTGTTATCTGTTGAACAGAAAATCTGGCATTTTGAAATATGTTGGCAATAATACAACAGTTCATGCTAATCATTGACTTTCCTAATACCTATTTGCAGTGGTGTAAAGTAACTAATTACAAATACTTAATCTACTGTAATTGAGTAGTTTTTCTTAGGAATTGTAATTTACTGAGTAGTTTTAAAAATGTGGACCTTTAGTTTCCCCTGAGTACATGTTTAGTGCAGTATCGATACTTTTACTCCACTACCTTCCTTCAACCTGCAGTCACTGCTTTATTTCTTTCTTGTCTATGGTCATTGTCTAAAGTAGAAACATCAATCCTGTGATTGCTGTCCAATTAAATCACACATAGAAAGTAAATCACATCATACTGAACAACCTCAAGACATGGGCGCTTTATAAATGCAGCAAACCTTTAGGAAACATTAAAAATGTCCAAGAAGATGTCTAAAATCTTTACACGCAATGATCCAGAGACTTTTTATAGACTGCAGGTCACTGAAAATGATGGATGTTGACTTTATGATGACTGAAATCACCAAACAGCCTTAAACAATCACTAAATGGAACAAATGAAGACTGGAAGGGAGGGCCAAATAAAAGGAAGGACCGAACAAGGAATGGAAGGAAGGATCGAAGAACCAAATAAATGAAGGAAGGATTCAAGGAAGGACTGAACAAAGTAAGGAAGGAAAGAAGGAACCAACGAATGAATGAACAAAGGACCTAATGAAGAAACAAATTTATGAAAGAAAGAATGAGCGAACAAATGAAGGTAGGAAAGAAGGAAGGACCAAACGAATGAAGGAAGAATTCAAGAAAGGACTGAACAAACTAAGGAAGGAAGGAAAGAACGAACAAATAAATGAATGAATAAAAGGACCTAATGTAGGAAGGAACAAAAATATGAAGGAAAGAAGGAACAAACGAATGAATGAAGGAAGAAGAGAACAAACAAATAATTGAAGGAAGGGTGAAAGGAACGAATGAACGAATGAAAATAGGAAGTTCCCTAAATACACCACATGTTTGTGCAGGGATGTGTAAACGTAACATTCTGTAAACGCATCAACTTTTCTACTGCGTAATACTCACTACTCACTACCCTTGAGTACTTTTAAAAGGTCTACTTTTTACTCATACTTTGAGTAATATTTACTACAGATACTTTTACTCTACTTGCGCTACATTTTTAGGCAAGTAATGGTACTTTTACTTGAGTAGGATTTTTCAGTACTCTTTCCACCACTGCCTATTTGTGAAAAAATAATGGTTTATATGTGAAATAATATGAAAATCAATGGTTTTTCTTACTAAAAATGTGTTTTGTGTTCTGCAACAGTGGTCACACTTTATTCCGATGGTCTGTTTGTTGATTTTAAGTTACACTGCATGCCAATTAAATCTCATTATTATAAGTAAACTGTTAGGTTGGTAAGGGTTGGGGGTAGGGTTAGTGTAAGTTGACATGTACTTGCAAAGTTTTTTATAGTCTGTTAAATGTCAGTATCAACAGATATTAAGTAGACAGTCTACTAATACTAAAATGGACCATCAAAATAAAGTTTTACTGAAGCAGACAGTAAATTTCATAAATTAAATAAAAAACAATGAGTTAACTATCTGCTTAACACTCCTGTTGTCAAATTCCGTACACACCATTTATCCCTTGGGACAAAACAAACCACCTTCATTTAACCTTTAAAATAAAGTAGCTAAGTTTAACGGAGGCCAGCTAGTGACGTGCTGTGCAGGTAAACACTCCTCTAACATCTAAAAAAAAAAAAGATGCTGTAGCAACAGATGCTAGACGTCATGGTCTTTAATCTCCTTGGTAGAGCTACCGATTACAATGCAGAAAGTCAACGGTCTGATCCCAGCTCGGAGTGGGTTGAGTGCAGTAGTACCCGGCCGGGTTACACAACCTCATCTTCTCACAAACTCTGTGAATGTCTAATTTTGTCCCTCATCAGTGTGGAGTTTTTATCAATGTTTAATCAGTGGGCGACACTTGTTTTTGACTAAAGTAAAGGATAATTAAAAGTACCTGCATAAGTGTAAACAGTTTTTAGCAAGACAGTATTCATTTTAAAGCAAGTTAATGGATTCTTATTGTGTGTGTGTGGGTGAAAATTGACCAGAAGGTCAACTGTTGTACCTTAAATGTGTACAGCCTTCATGAAAATATGGAAACAAAACATTTTCATGTTTTTTTTTTTTAAATCTTGGGGTCATTTTAGAAAAAAGTCACCAATCTTCAAGATTAAAAAATATATAGTTTTTCTTCTGCTGTTAAAATTATGCTCAGGTTATTTGTTGACCAATGGGTCAACAGGAGGGTTAATTTTATATCATCAATGTTTGATCTGCTCAGTAAGACTAACAAATATTTCTATTTCAGACATTCTGTTATTTTGAATGTTCGGGAACACTTTATAATAACTACACACTATGAATAATTTATTAAGCATTAGTAAATAGTGGATTCATTATTTAAGCATTAACACTACATTAATAGGCGTTAGTAAGCAGTTTATACCTGCAGCTACAAATACTCTGTTTTTTTACTTATAAGTACATTTATAATGTGCTTAATAATTGTGTTTTCATACTTTGAAACTGATTAATTTTTCATGACTACATTAAGTATCGTTTTATTTACAAACCATTTGTATTTGTTTACCTTTTAAAGTTTAGCGATGTTTAAACTGTACAGTAATTTTATTTTAGATAAAAAAACAACTATTTTTAAATAACTGCATTGTAAATAATGCAATGCTTAATTTAATAATGAAAAATGAATTCTTAACAAAGTATGAAAACACAATAATTAAGCACGTTATAAGTGAAGTTTGTTTACAAACTAATTTCGAGAGGATCACGTGCTTATGATTTACCACGGCTGGCCGCACATTATCTAATCACGATCTCCCAATATGATTCCCCTTCTACTATAAATAACCACAGTTCCAGTTCACAGTTATCTTCGTATGGAAGAAAACCCTCCTTTCCTCCCCCTTCTCCTCCTTTTCTTAGGTCAGGCGGCACGGCGGCTCAGTGGCTAGCACTGTCGCCCCACAGCAAGAACACTGCCAGCCCTGGTCCTCGCCAGGCTGGTGGGTGTTTCTGTGCGGAGTTTGTATATTCTCCCCGTGTCCGTGTGGGTTTCCCCCGGGCCCTCTGGTTTCCTCCCACCATCCAAAGATATACATAGTTCATAACAGATTAAACAATTCAGGCTCCGATCTAACTCCCTTCCTCCTCGGATGTTTCCCTTAGCTGCTGCAGAGGGGAGTTTGAGAGCTACCTAAGCTCAAGCTCCCCTCTCGCTCTACGAACGGGAGGGAGCCCTGGGCTCGAGGATCCCTTGAGCTCAGGGCTCTCTCCCGGGACAGCATGCCAAACAAGCTTATATCAAATCATCAGCTAAGTGTGAACTCTTGAAATGTACTTATAAGTCAATAGTACAGCATTTGTAGCTGCAGGTATTAACTTGCTTACTAACGTTTATTAACAAAGTGTCAATGTTTAACAGATAATGAATTCACTATTTGCTAATGCTTAATAAATGATCCATAGTGTGCAGTTATTATAAAGTGTTACCGAATGTTCTATTTATAAAAGATCATCAATTCATGTGTGATGGTTTACACAAAAACACGAAGCAGCTATTTTGAATACTGATGAAAATAAGAAATGTTTCTGAAGCAGTAAGTCCTCATAGTAGGTTATTTCAATTGCTGAAAGACCATGATAAAAATAAGTTACTGAACATTTGAAAATACATTCATTGATTTTCCTTTGCCCTAGTCTCTTATTCTATCAGGGGTCGTCACAGCTGAAAGTAGCGCCAACTATTTTGCCGATTAGTTTTACCCAGCAGATGCTGTTCCAGCTGTAACCTAGTATTGGGAAACACCCATACACTCTCACATTCACCCACACATTCATACACTAAGGCCAATTTTGTTTACCCAATTCACTTACAGCACATGTCTAAGACTGTGGGGGAAAGCAGAGCACCAGAAGGAAACCCACACAAACACCAGGAGAACATGCAAACTTCACACAGAAATGCCAACTGGCCCAGCCGGGACTCGAACCAGCGGCCTTCTTGCTTTGAGGTGATAGTGTTAACCACTGGGCCACCGTGCCATCCTAAAATGATGTAATTTAGATAAAATACAATTTATTGTAATATAAAATGTATACATAAAATTTTGTATAATAAAAACATTACCTAACGCATCAGCCGTCTCTCGCACAGGCAAAAATAGAAGCAGGGATAGAGATTTAGGCCACACCTGCAGACTGAGATGGGCAGACAGGACCTGCCTTATGTGGGTCCCCCAGGCTGATGTTTCCCAGACTGATCTGACAGGATGACAGGCCTCAGCACGATGGTATCCTAAAAAAAGCACACAATGTCTCCACATGTGTCCTTTATTGTTTTACTCTCATTAGAGGTGTTTGCTAAGGCGAGTGTCACTTTACTGTCACTTATAATTAGTTTTCAGGATCGGAATAAACCCCCTTTGTGTTTAATTTCAAGGCAGATTTCAACCAACACAGTATGCTCTACAGATGTAAATGATGCCTCAAATCAAGCAGCTTGTTGCATTATTAGCGATCAGACTATCAGAATATAAATCAGAATATCTTGACTTTTAAGCTTTAGCCATAGACTGAATTTCTGATGCATTATGCGCATTTATCTGGAAACACTTCAGCAGATTCAAAGTCATCCTCTGAATGAAATCTTCAGGCTTCAAGTGTGTCATGTTTTTTAAGCAGTTTGCTGAGAAATAACACAAAGCCGGCTGGTTGAAGAAGGCTGTTATGTCAACATTAATGGCAACAGGCATCTATTAAGTCTAAATGCTGAATTACTTAAAAGTATGAAAGGTTCATGTCATGAGCACAAAATAAAAAGTAATAAAAATATATATATATATATATTTTTTCTTGAAACTTGTTCTTGAGCTAAATGAAAGATCTGTTCAAAATTGTTTTGAGGCCGCAAAAATAAGGTGAATTTCTTTTCAGATCTTCATTTCATTCATTAATTCACTTGCTTTTTAGCTTAACCCCCTAATTAATCTGGGGTTTCCACAGTGGAATGAACCGCCAACTTATCCAGCATATATTTTATGCAGCGAATGCCCTTCCAGCTGCAACCCATCTCTGGGAAACATCCATACACACTCATTTACACACATACACTACAGACAATTTAACCTACCCAATTCACCTACAGTATAGCACATGTCTTTGCATTATGGGGGAAACCGGAGCACCCAGTGGAAACCCACGCAACCGAGGGGAGAACATGCAAACTCCACACAGAAATGCCAACTGAACCAGCGACCTTCTTGCTGTGAGGCAATGATGCTACCCACTAGGCCACCGTGGCGGCAAGTGGGGTTTATTTATAAACTAATTTCGAGAGGATCACATGCTTATGATTGAACACAGCTGGTACCATATCAGCTCTTTGTATTGCACCAATCAGACGAATCCTGACACACTATAAATTACCAGAGCTTTCTACTCCAGTTATCTTCGTCTTAAAGAATCTCCCCTTCCACCCCAACTCCTCCCCTTCTCTGATAGGACGGCACGGCGGCCCAGTGGTTAGCGCTGTTGCCTCACAGCAAGAACGCCACTAGTTCGGCCCGTCCCCAAGCCAGTCAGCGTTTCTTTGCAGAGTTTGCATGTTCTCCCTGTGTTTGTGTGGGTTTTCCCCGGGTTTCCTCCCACAGTCCAAAAACATACAACATAAGTAAATTGACTACTTTAAAATAGCATCTTAAGGCAACTCTAGTCAGATATATCTCAGCACGTTCACAAGCGGGTGAGTTCTCGAGACTAACCTGAGCTCAAACTCTCCTCTCGCCCTTCAAACGGGAGGGAGCCCCGGGCTCAAGGATATTCTGAGCTCAGGGCTCTCTCCCGGGACAGCATACCAAATACGCTTTATTATCAATCATCAGCTAAGTGTGAACTCTTATAATAATATTGTGGGCCATTCAGACAGAACATATATTTTCCATTCCAATGCTCTTTTTCCATTGTTTTTCTGTCTACGCTCGATGCACCAGCGTGATCATTACACTTTCATGGGTTCTTTTCAAGCGGCAACCTCCCGCTCTCCCTCTGGAAGCCAATACGGAAGTAACTTAAACTTGCAATTCATCGAAAATTCCGCTAGTCCTGGCTGTCCTGGCTCCATAATAGAGCAAATCTCCAATGAGCCCACTGGTGAAATGGCCAACTTTACAGCAGAAAAAAAGGTGTTTACAGCCTGGTACAAAGAGCGATTTTGGTTCATATAGCTTATATTACCCTTCATGACAACTGTGAGGGGGGTGAATTTTTTTATAACTCATCCGTTTCCTTTATATTAAGCTAAATTAAGTTTGCATAATTAAGGGCGTGGCCACTTGAGTGACAGCTAGTCCCACTGGTCGCCGTCATGTCACCTCAGCAGATTCCGCCTGATTCATCGTGTTTTTGTGTTGTTTTATGTGGCTTTACACAGTCAGTCGCCTTTTGGAATTATTTCCTACCATTATCAGATAATATGGCATGCTGTGTACACTTAATTGTGCTCACAAACCATTCATGTGGACTCACGTTTCCCAGGTGAGTGAAATTATATACTTATACCATCTCTATAAATGTAATTGCTTTATTTCGGATAATTTATGATTTATAATGTTCTTCAGAACTCTAATGCACTCCAGAATCTGACAGATTAATCAGCTGTAGGCTATAAAATCGTCATCTGAAGCGTTGTCATACAGTGTTCTGCCTGGATTTCCTAAATGGCCTTGCATTTACTAACACAGACTATAACTAAAGTATTTGGATGTAATTCACACTTTCTTCCAATGCCAGCATGCGTCCCGTAGCTCCGCTCACGCTCCGCCCACGCTCCGCCTCTTTGCCCTTGTTTGGTATGCCTCGGTTGGTGTGATGACGCGCGAACAAAATGGCGACGGTTGGCCACGCCTACTAGTAGCTTCTTTTGGGTTCATCAGAAACCTATGGGTGACGTCACGGATACTACGTCCATATTTTTTACAGTCTATGGTTCTTTTGCAGCACCACACACTTGTGAGCTGTGGTTTTAAGATCCTGTGTCAAGTTAACTGGATATCAACTTTTACATGCAGCACTGTTTATCAATGCCAGTTCCAAAACAGTTGACCTATCAGAAGAACAAAAGACTATAAAATACAAAAGATGTGTCACTCATATGGTGTTGAATAGGTAGTCAATATGGCTGCTCTATCAAAGGAAGCCCTGCCTTTTAATAAAAGAGCCAATCATTGATCAACGTTTACTGGCGATTGTCCAGAAAAGGGGTTTGGTTTAGACATGTGTTCATTGTTATTGCCAGTTTCATTGCTATGAACCCTCAGTTGTCAGCAAATGCACTGGAATCTCAGCGAATACTTACAGACTCGAAAACAGTATAGCTGCGTCCCAAATCGCATACTTGTGCACTTTTCTATGCCATTTTGTAGTATAAAAAGTGTAATAAATGCGTTCACACTTAAAACTCTAACAATAATAAGTGCACTTTAATTACTCAGATGATGCACTCATTCCATAATATGAAGTGTGTAATGATGGACACTTCACGCACTCAACTACCGGAGCTTCGTGCACGTAACGGAAGAGGCGGAGCTATCGGGCGCAAATGTTGCATAACTTTATTTATTTTGGACTGTGAAAGCAAATTTCTCCTACGAGAGTGATTATAGCGCCTCCCAATGGTGAATGCGGTTATACTCATGCCAGGTATTATTTGGAATTTTGGTCATTTACTTCTCTAATTTGGCAACAGTCAAACGTCATCAGGGAAACGGTTTGAACTTCCGCTTAGTATAAAAGGCATTAGTGTTCCATTTGGGACAACACTACATACATATACTATGCTGTTGAGTGTGTAAGTGCATAAGTACATAGTGCATAGTGTATAGTGTGTCATTTGGGACGCAGCTTATATCTACATAAAGCATGAATTGGATAGGTAGTAGCTGCACTAGCATGCCTGAGAGGCATTACAAAGGCCGCCAAATGAAATGACTTGCAGTATAAGGCAGTATAAGCTTCAAGCTTTTGTTTGCAGTAGCAAATTGACATAACAACTGTTTTATTTGGCATTAACCTTTTTAAAACCATTACTGAGTGTTGAATCTTGTATTTTAGATGCAAAGATGCGTTCTGTGTAAATAGCTTCAGAGAAAACAGCAGTTAAGACTAGCACTAGCAGTACCATTATGGATTTTTTTGCAGAAGCTTTGCAATTTGGCACTCTGTTCAAATAAAGTGCATTTTTTGTCACATTACACAGTAGATTACTTTAAATAAACTGGCATTACAGCATTAAACATAAACCTCAGATCACACCTAGGTATTAATGAGCCTATCATGGAATCTCCATGGACTGTTTAAAGCAGTTGTTGAAATGTTCACTTTTCAACAATTGCTTTAGTGCCCTAATTCAAGGACAATGTGAGAGGGAGTTTTTTTTTGCCTATCTTCCCAAATGTATCCTATTTCCTCTTTCTAAACCTACTGCATTTCGTTGCCTTGTACTTGTACATGTGTAATGACAATAAAGTTGAATCTAATCTAATCTAATCTAATCTAATTTTGTTTGTTTCAAATTCTGTGAATGAACTACCAACTTCATGGCCTGCATTTGCTATAAATACTTGTCTGTTCTTTCCTCAATTTCCCTTTTGTGACAGCCCACTCAAATATTGGACGCACAAATGTGTCTAAATGAGCTTCGTATGATTGCAGTTGAACTACTTAATTCACATGAAATTTTTGGACTTTTTTTTCTGGACTTTTTTTTTTTTCATTTTTAGATGAACTAACCGGCGCCACAGTGGCGTAGTGAGTAGCATGTTCGCCTCACAGCAAGAAGATCACTGGTTCAAGTCCTGGCTGGGTCAGTTGGCATTTCTGTGTGGAGTTTGCATGGTCTCCCCGTGGTTGCGTGGGTTTCCTCCGGGTGCTCCGGTTTCCCCCACAAGTCCAAAGACATGTGGTACAGGTGAATTGGGTAGGCTAAATTGCCCGTAGTGTATGAGTGGGAATGTGTGTGAATGGATGTTTCTCAGAGATGGGTTGCGGCTGGAAGGGCATCCGCTGCGTAAAAAATATGCTGGATAAGTTGGCGGTTGATTTCGCTGTGGCGACCCCGTATAAATAAAGGGACTAAGCCGACAAGAAAATGAATGAATGAGATGAGATGAACTAATCTTTTAAACATCCATTTTTGTAGTCCACCAGGACCGATCCAGTGTGTGTATATATACATATATATATAT
>CAIGQQ010034267.1:1499950-1513497 GCA_903798035.1 Danio albolineatus
TATAAACCTGAGAATGAAACGATCCGGTGTATCTGACTAAACCTTGACAAAATCCTGAAGAGCACAAAGGGGGAGGGCGGTCCCTCATGTGTGTCAGGAGTGAGGAAGAGTCAAGCTGTCCATGAACCTAATCTGTGCCACGGCGTAATGGGTTTACAGAGGACTACACAGCCTAAGAGTTTATAGGCATGCTTGGAGCGATCAGATGGACGTTGTTGCTAGGTGTGGACAGGAGTTTTTGTGGGACATCTTCCATCACAGATAAAGCATTGTAAAAGATGTGTTTGATGATTTAACTTCACTGTTTTTTCCACAAATAAAGCGGCACACAAAGACTGCGGCAACTTTACCCAAACAGGATGACAAGCAGAAAGCTTCAAAGGCCACAGTTGTGTTAGATCTTTCTCCTCAGGAAATACAGAGGAAATGTGCAAGATGGCTGTACAATTTAGAGCGTTTCATTCAAATCCACGGAGTTCCTATTTAGTGTTTACTGCAAGCAGGGGATTTCACTTCACTTGTTCCCAATAATGAGAGTTATCGAGATATTTGGGGTTTTATAATGATGACAATGTATTGTAAAAAAATATATGAGTCATACACACCAGGATTGTAATCACTCCACTGTAGAGGTGCCACCTTCTGACTATTATAATATGGCTTCCACTCAGTATTTGAAATTCTTGCACTGTTCTGATGCACTCCATGATGCAGGTCTACCTCCGCCATTTACAGTGGTGTAAAGAAACAAATTACAAATGCTCAAATTACATTAATTCAGTAGTTTTTTTTTCTCAGGAATTGTGCTTCACTAAGTAGTGGTGGCTCAGCGTAGAGGTCTTTGGCTGTGCCTTGGGAGCCGTGGGACCCGACCAGATTTCTTGCGGTGCGTAAATAAATTTCAGAATAAAGCGCGAGAGCGGTCAGTAACTCTTGTGTAATTTGAATGGGAGTAGGCGGCCTAACAATATCCCTCCTGTACTCTAGAGTGAGTGAGAGAGGGAACATGCACGCATCCGCCTTGGTGCTGTCTAGTGGCCCGTTTCCACTGAGTGGTACAGTACGGTACGGTACGGGTTGGTACGGGTCACCTTTATCAGGCTTGCGTTTCCACTGCAAAAGGGTACTCTTTTTGGTGGGCGTGGTGTACGACAAAGTTTCAGTCGACGTCATTTTTGCTCGAGGAAATGTCTACAGTAAAGCTGTACGGGTCGTTCACAAATCATTCGAGAAACACTTCTCACAGAACAGAGGCTTTATTATACACATAAACACTGGTGTACAAATGTTCATTACTAACCTTTCTAAGAACATAATCTGATTACAACTAGATCAATGATGCGAAATAGCCTACTGTCCGCCATTATATAAAATAAATAAATAAATGCAGCATATATGAACACATACAGCCCCACACAGTCTCCGATATGTTATCAAGTACATAAAAACTACACACAGCATACATTTATGCCTTATTTAGGTTCAAAAACAATACGAAATATAGCTCACAGTCAGTGCAAACCTCTCATCTGTCTTTAATCTTCACCAGTACATGTACCTGTCGTTAAAGAGTAATTTCGTCATTCCGAGTTCATAATAGTCCAGGTTAGTCCAGCAGTTTCTTCATGTTGAAACGTTTCAAATATTGACGCGCACGCGGGCGCAAGTGAAAAAAGCGAAACCTCTCGCGCTTTAGACGGGCTCGTAAAAACTACCGGGTACAGGGGAGAATCTGTTCTTCTCTTGGCTTTGTGGCTGTTCAAGACGACGACAAGGTTTGTTTGAGCTCGGGTCGACCATGGCTCGTTATTATATGCTGATATTATTTCTGTTTATTGTCTCTCAGCTGTGTATTAAACATGGCGGGTCCTTTGTTTTCATTCTGGCTTGTTGCGCGAGCAAGTGACGTATCTCTGTAAACCAATAGCATTCAGCTATGCATTTAGCTCCGCCTTTTGATACCCTTGGTACCCTTTGCAAAGGGTGACCAAAAAGTGGTATGGTACGGTTCGGTTCGGTACACTTTTAGACAGTGGAAATGGCCTTAAAAACATATGGAACCGTACCGTACCGTACCACTCAGTGGAAACGGGCCATAGGTGTACGTATGTGAATGAGAGAGAGCGAGATGCTGTTGTTTGTTCTTGGCCGTCTAGACTCTGTAGCATCCGGCTGGGTGTTTTTTAGTTTTGCTCTTCAGTTTGCGAACACATCCAACCCCACAACATAACCCATTCATAAAAAAAAACCATAATAATTCAGTCCTGCACAGATCTCTAGCTCAGTTGTTAGCACTGTCGCCTCACAGCAAGAAGGACGCTGGTTCGAGTCACAGCTGGGCCAGTTGGTATTTCTGTGTGGAGTTGCATGTTCTCCCTGTGTTTGTGTGGGTTTCTTCTAGTCGCTCCGGTTTTCTCCGCAGTCCAAAGGCATGTGCTATAGGTGAATTGGATAAACTAAATTGGCCGTAGTGTATGTGTGGCCATGAGCGTGTGTGTGTGTGTGTGTGAATATGGGGGTTTCCCAGTACTGGGTTGCAGCTGGAAGGGCATCCGCTGCGTAAAACATTTGCCGGAATACTTGGCGGTTCATTCCGCTGTGGGAACCAATGATAAATAAGAGTCTAAGCCGAAGGAAAATGAATTTGAAAAGATAAAAAAAAAATGAATGAAAAGTCTTACTTGTTTTATTTTAGCAAGAATAAAAGCCGTTTTTAATTATTTTAAAACCATTTTAAGGTCAAAATTATTAGACCCTTGAGTAATTTTTTTATTGTCCACAGAACAAACATTATGTTTAGAAATGTGTTGAAAAAAAACCTTTCTGTTAAACAGAAATTGGTGGAAAATATATAGAAAGTGGCCAATAATACAGGCGGGATAATAATTCTGACTTCAATTGTGCATATATATATATATATATATATATATATATACCACACTCCCCCTATTTTGGTGATTTTAAAATGTTGTGATATTGTGCCTAAAATTAGAATCTAAATATATATTCCATGAAAACTCAACAATCACTAAACATATTTGTGCTTAAAAAAAGAGGTCCTGTCACAGTGAAAGAAAATACTTGTATTAATTAATCTGGCCATATGTTGAAGGTGCAGTAGGTCACAACTTCACAGCACTGTCCTGCGACTTCTAGGAAGAGGACAGATTTGAGAGCTTTGGGATAAACAGTGATTTAATCTTGTCCCTGTTTTCTCTCTATCCTTTTCTCTCATTAGTGTCAGCCAAGTGACAGAAAAAAGATTTAGTCCTCAGCATTTACATTAACCTATACCTGCAGGAAGACAGAATTACTCCACAATAGTAAAATGTGCTCTGACTGACCTGCATCTGATATCAGAAGAGACTGTGATCATCGCTGCTCAGTCCACAGCTCTTAGAAAAACTAACACTGACCTCACTCTCTCAAATGTACAGTCCACAGCAGAAAATACTGTACACTTAGTTAACTTGGAAGAATACGATAAATCTACACGACATTTTCAGGCCAGAGTAATGTTAAAAGATTTGCAATAAGAACAGGCCTGACATTTATATAGCCTTTACTTGCTTTTACACTCATTTACATCGCTTATTCCTCACAGAACAATCATTTTATTCTTGCTCTTTTTATTGCCCGTATAAACAAACGGTGCAGTATTAAACCCTAGCGACCACAGAGAAACAGCTTTGTTGTGATTTAAAAACACTGCAGAGCAATACCTTTGCAACCACCAACAGCAACTTAACATCACGACAGAAAATGATGAGAAGGAAACACTTAAACTTGCATCATAAAATGTATAAATAATGTATGTGTTCTTCGTTTTTCGTGTGACCCTCGTTTCTTACCTCCCTGACTCATGTGAAGATAAGGACAGTCCATGCATTTAACCATCAGCACACATCACTTCACATCAGATAAAGTCATCTTGCCCTTTTAAGGGAAATCTGAATGCAGAATACCTGTAAACATATGAGTCAGTTTCCTACAAACACGGTCAAGTTTCCAAAAGTGTGGCACAGTTCATGCTCAGTAGCAAATCTGAATAGAATTCTTTCTCTGCACAAAAATATATAATGGTAGTTATAGAGTGAAACATTATTTTTTTTATTCCATAAAGCTCTAATAACATTTGGTCACAAACAAAAAAAAATGTTTTATTTTACTGAAAATCTGTTTTTCCAAACACGTTCTGTTTTCTTAAGTTATACACTGTAAGTGTTGTCTAAAAATGAATATACAGTAAAAATGATTGAAATTTTGGCACTTTTTTGTTTTATTTTATGTCCAAGACTGCTCTAAATTACATTTTTTTTATTTAGAAGAAATGTTTTAAGTAGCTTGCAAAACAAAACAAATAACTACAAATACTGTAAACCCAGTGAAGCTGAGAATTTCTTAGTGATCTGCCTTGCTTTAACCCTTCACTTTCAGACTTCTGTAAGAGCCCTTCGTGAAGGGATTTGGACGTTCATCTTTGTTTGGAACAGCACTAAAAATGGCTTTCCCTTCCTGAAGTGCTCTTCAAGGGTTCACACTGTTTTCCCAAAATAATTTTTATAGTTTACACGAAGAGAGGAAACACTTGCGTTTTATGGCACCCAAAATGTAAATGACGAGCTGAAGTGCAAAAAAGATTGCAGTTAAAAAGTCTCGTTTAAATGTCCCATGAATCACATCCCATGAGTTTTATATTTCGTGTAAACATTCATTAATTCATTCATTTTTCTTCAGCTTAGTCCCTTTATTCCACCACAGCGGAATGAACCGCCAACTTATGCAGAATATGTTTTACACAGCGAATGCCCTTCCAGCTGCAACCCAGTACTGAAATTAGTGTAAACATGATTTAATAATTACAGTATTATTATTAATTAGATTTTATAATCTTATCAGGTGTGACCTACTCACACCTGCAGTCTCCCCCCAGTCTTCGGCACCTGAGACTGCAGCTCTGCACAAGAAATTAAGCCAGTGGAGAAATGGTCGTGCCCAACTGAGCCTGGTTTCTCTCTAGGTTTTTTCCTTCACTTTCGTCAATTGGTGAAGTTTGTTCCTCGCCACTGTCACCACTGGCTTGCTTGGTTTTGGGACTTGTGGAGCTGCGCATCGATGGATTTGCTCTTCAGTGTTTGGACTTTCAAAAGTGAAGATCAAACCACGCTGAACTGAACTAAACTAAACTTAAACTCTGTTTTAATTAACTAAAACCTCTATGTTAAGCTGCTTTAACGCAATCTGCATTGTAATAGTGCTATAAAAATATAGACAAATTAAATTGAATATGTTTTTTTTTTCATTAAAATTAAAATTTCAAAAAAAAAATCATTTTTTTTTTAATAATTAAAAATGACTGGAAATGTGTTGGCGGTTCATTCTGCTGTGGCGACCCCAGATTAATAAAGGGACTAAACCGAAAAGAAATTGAATGAACGAATGAATGAACGAATGGAAATGTGTTTTATAATTTGTTGATTTAAATATTTACATTATACATTATTATTTTAACCAGTGACACGGACAGTGTCCTGTGTGGCCGTGCTAATAAAATCACCCCCCCTTCTCAATGTCTATTTGTTTTTATAGAAAACAGAGAAACACCAAAGACAAAGATGTGCGGTTTATTGCACAGAACATCCTTATAACAGAACTCTAAAGACACTGGGACACTTTTTGCTTATGCTATTCAATGATGTTTATTGCTTTACGACTAAACAAAGGGCACCAATTTGATCGTGTACACAAAACGCACAAATTGCCAGGTGTAAAAGCGGCATTAAAAAAAAAAATGCCTCTAGCATTTTTGTTTTGTTTGTTTTAACACGCCACATCAAAACCAGCTCCACCAAATAGATTCGCACTTTTGTTCATGTGTCTAGAGATTTTTATTAATTTTAGATGTGGAAGTTACAGTAAACACAAGTTAGAAGCTCTCCAGCACAAAACTAGGCGAGCACAGTTTCACTTATATTTACAATAAGCTAAATACATCCTGGTGTGTGTGAGCTTTAAAATGTATGTAATGTTCTAATGTAAACAGCGCTGATTCTTCCCCATGTAATAATAAACTAAACAACCAGAGGTAAAGAAATGTGCCTTAATACAATCTCCACTGCTGTTGTGCCGCTGCTTTTGGTTCATGCTTTAAAGTTCTGCCAAGAGAGGTCATGTTTTGATCTTCGATTGGTCTCATGCAGTCATGTGATGCAATTTCGCAGGTCATTAAAATTCACCAAACTTGAATTTTTCAATGCAGCAAACTGCAATACTTATCGGACGAGCTCGCATTTCAGGTCTGTCGCATTCATGTGTGTATTAATTGAAGTCTATGAGGCGAAAAGTAAGACCGCAGCTTTGCTCTGCTTCGTACTACCATGAAAATATGTTTTGAATACTTTAACTCAATGGTCCTCAAATTTTTTTCTCCAAGTACCACCTCAGAAAAAAATAGTTTCTCCAAGTACCACCATAATGACCAGTATTGAAATACAATTATAGGCGTAATAAAGCAGCTACAGCCCTGCGCAGTTCAAAAACGTTGTGGATTAATTATTATTATGATTAATATTTATTATTATTATTTATCAGCCACTTTAAACATTTTAAATAGTTTAAACAGAGAAATTAGAAATTAGATCTGCTTACTGCACAATAAAGTAGGCTTTGTGTGTCAGAGAAGCAAGTGATTCGTATAGTTTACCTGTCAACACTGGGATATACAAATGCGGGATTCACCCTCAACTATCGTTACAAATACAGGGAAGAAAATAGCTTCAAATGATGGAATACATATCAAACATTACAAAATAGAAAATAGAAAATAAAAGGTTTGGCCTAATAAAATCACTGATCACATCTGTGTTGTCGTATGCATCAAAGGGTTAAAAATGTGTTCATTCTTTACAGTTTAATTATTCAGCGATTCCTCCGCGTACCACTAGAAGTAAGCCTGCGTACCATTACTGGTACACGTACCACAGTTTGAGAACCACTGCTTTAACTAATTCATGAACATGAACTCTGCATGAGTTCTGTAGGATGTAATGAAGATCACAACTCCAATGATTCCACACTTAGTCACAATGACATCAAATTACACCTTTGTTTGTTGTGAATATGCGCCCTCTAGTGGAAAATATTACATACTCATCTTTGTGACGTTGCTTCAAAATCGATTTTTTAAACCGGAAGAATAAATTTGCTCTAAACAACACAAAAACAACCAATTTTCACTTGTTAATAATTGTTAATAGAACACTTGCTAATAGTGTTCTTAGTGACTTGGCACATACATAAGTCTGTCAACATCTTAAAAAATATGTTTTCGTGACCCTTTAAGATATGCTTCGATATATTTCTGGCACACAAGACACAAATAGCAATGGAGGAAATCTAAAATGAGCCTTTGAAATGATGCTCATATCAAAGCCGCCCATTGTCTTTTAATGCCATACCATAATGATTCTCATCTCATCACACGTGCTGCACGCTCTGTCCCACCATTCACTGGGGATTAAACATAAAACACTAATTCTTTAATACACCTCAGCTTGAATGAAAGTACAGGTCGTGTCACCTATTACTTTGGATAAATGTGAATGCAGCAGAGTCAAGCGACGGCAGCCAGGATTACGACCCATGTGATTTGCAAATCATTATTAAATAAAAAAAAAAATCCACATCAAAATGCACTGAACCAAATTCAGGTCACAATAAAAAAAAAAACATTAGACCAATTGCTCTAAAGGAAAAGGAGGCCACAGATCTATAATATTTCTGGTGTACGATGGTTTGAAAACAAAGCGAATGGTCTTTAAAAAAACAAGTAGAATTACAGAGCCAGTCTTCATGCTCTATCTGCATTCCTGACAATGCTTCTGCTACTGTAATGGCAACAACAGGATGATCCACAAGTTCATGTGGTTTTGAAAAAAGAATAAAGTGGTCACCATTAGTACACAGTGGCCATCACATAACCACAACAAGATAATCTCTTTCTAGCGGCTCCGCAGAGCTGCTGAGTCAAAGGATTGACAAGCTCTCAAGAGGCTTCCTCTATATGACCCAAAGCAATAAAATGCATTTATCCAGTAGATTTCTCCTTAATCCGCTGTGTCATATCTTGTTATAAGCTGTGAGGAAATTCTCAGCTTTAAAATCGAGCATTGCTACGATACAGCTGTACTTTCTATGTTGTGAACTACATGAGGAGTATTCATAAGCGGGCTATCGATTGGAAAGTAAAGGCAATTGGTTTCTTACTCTAAAAATAAAGTAGCTGCGTTCCAACTAGAACAAACATTAGGGTAATTACAGGCTGTTATAAAACTGATGCTCTGTGGGTCAGGATTTTAAAATGTGGGTCATAAACAGGGATGTACTTAGAGCGGCTCTCACTTCTCATAATCTTTAAGCTTCTTTGCAAACTAGTCACATTATGAGAGACTTACTACGAAAAGTTCAGGGAGGCAGAAAAAAAACTTCCTTCCTATTGTTCAGAATGAAAGAGGAAATTTCAGCACACACTAATGTATACATAAATAAATGGGTAACCATCTCAGATGCTGATTAAAACATGTGGCAGAGCCCACTGCCATAGGTTCAGGGCCAGCACATCTGTACAGGTGACCTAGGCGGCTGCCTAGGTTGGCAGAGTAGTCAGAGCAACTTCCGAGGCGCGTCCTCCATCAATCCCGCTCTTCTTTTGCGTGACAAACTCCGCATCATGTCAGCGCCCCTCACTCTTCGCTTTCATCCACGACAAACCCCGCATCATCTCAATACCAAGCTTCCCCCCCAGCTGTAGTTTTTCAGATTGAAGGGGGCATAACTTTCGGTTTGAGGGCGGCATTCTCGTTGTTTGCCTAGAGCACCAGTTGAGCTTGTTCCGGCCCTGATTGGTTAAAACTTTAAAGATAACATGCAATAATCAGATGACAGCAACTCACAACAACTGGTCTAAGTATTTCAGAAACTCCTCGTATTTTCATGCATAACCATCTCTAATAAAGATAGCTAACCATTCCCATAGACTGTGACAGTTTGCAAAGGTTATAAATAATTTTGGATATGCCACTTTTTTTGTTTAAAGGTAAATAAGCTAAGAAATATATTTTTGCAAAATGATGCCTCTTAGCCAGGGGTATGAATACAGTATTTTCAGGCTTGACTGTAGTATGTTGGAAACTGGGGGAAACACTCAATAGACAATTGCAGTGTATTTGTAATGTATTCGGCTTCTTGGTGACAGAATGTGTGTCGTAGATCTCACACAATGACTGTTATGATTGAAGGAGCAATGTGTATTCTGGCACATGTGTTACCCATGACACATCAACATTTTGTCAAGACAAAATCACATCATCTGACACAGAGAGTGTTGTAACTACTGACAATAAAAGCACATTTCTATTGAGCCCAATGTTCAAATGGCTAACTTTACAGCATAAAAAAGGTGTTTAGCCTTGTACAAAAAATGATTTTGGTGTATATACAGTAGCTAATATTACCCTTCATGACAACTGTGAGGGGGTGTTTTTTTTTTAGAACTCATTTGTTTTGTTTATATTTAGGTTTATATTTAAACATGTCGGTTCCTTTGTTTTCATTCTGGCTTGTTGATTGAGTGAATGACGTATCGCTGTAACCAATCAGCCCTCAGCTGCGCGTGTAGCTCCACCTTTTGGTATACTTTCTCGTGTTTGGTACCCTTTCGAAAGGGTACCCAGTGGAAACGGACGTAAAAGCGCACAGAACCATACCGTACCACTCAGTGGAAACGGGCCGTTAGTTACCACCCATTGGTGTGATTATGCGTGAACGCGAAGGTTGGACACGCCCACTTTATAGCTTTATTTGCCCTCTTCAGAAACCTATGGGTGATGTCACTGATACTACACCCATATTTTTACAGTCACATTTAACATTGAAGCAGATGAGCTACAGTGGCAGTAGAAGAGCATACAGGTTACATTCCTGTCAATTAAACAATAAAATAAAAATTGGACAATATATGATTTGAAAAAAGAAAAAAAAAGATTTTCTGGTGGTATACAATCACACGTTTGTTTCTTTCCAGCCAGTCAGCTGTGTCTGGAATACTTAAATTGTGTTTATTCCTAAAGTGATTAAAAAACGATCTGAAGTAAACATCCTACTGCACAGTTGAATGAAAGTGATGAGATTCTGTTTTATTTCTAAATATTAATTAATCTTTTTTTTTATCACACTTATTTACAACTGTTTCCTTCAGCCATTTCTATTAAACAAAAGCTACCCGCGTTTATTCTCGTCTGTAAAAACAACATCAACTGCAAATAGGTTAGTTTCCTCATCCAGACTACTGGTGTAAGTTGGTCTAAATAATGCTGAGGGATCAGTAATCCTCTGACCTGCAGACTCAAAGCTGCTTTTGTGGCTTGTTTTGAAGGCGATAGTGAGCGAGTGTGCTGCTGAAAGTTGCTGTGTGTGTGTGCATGTGTGTGTGTTTTACCCCTCCCTTCACTGCACTCGTCCAATGACTGCGAATTTACAAACTCTACTACGGTTGAGGATGTGCTCATGAATATTAATAAGGTCTTAATCACGTAGCTCCATTGCCTTCCAATAAGAGATGCCTAGTTCATGAATATGAATTATCCTGCGCGGGCGTTGTTCTGTAACCTTCCAATAGAAAAACACCTGCCTCATGAATATTAATTAGACACGGGCGTCTTTGCTGCGTTATTATCCAACGGCGAAAGTTTGCATGATGAATATTAACAACCAGTGTTTGCCGTAGTAGGATTTGATCATTTTTGAGTCGGGCCTCTTGAAGAGGACTGTGGGGGAGGGTCACGTGACGTGTGTACACACACTGTAGAGTTCAGCACCACTCGACTCGTAGTAAGATCATCAGCGTCCTCCCCTTTCCAGAACAAGCGTTGACGGACCAGGGACGCATATACCATCTGCAACTGTGTTTACGCCACATCTCGGCGCCTTGATCGATCGCATTTTTACTTACTTTCTTTCACACGAAGTCCGGGTACTCCTGCTGCCAATTTGGGAGCTTTTGGCAAAGTATCGGAGGAGAAATGTCAATGGAAATACAGCAGAACCCGATGCCTCCGTAGAGCTGTCCGAGTGCCAAGAACTGGTCCTCTGGTGAGTAGGTTAGCCAATACCTCCCTATATTGAGTTTGAAGTTGCTTTTGAACTAACATTTAACCTGGTGTTATTTCGTCAGGGGCGATAAGAGAACTCACGTTCATGTGAGGCACTTTCTGCCTGTTTACCGCTCGAACTGTGGCATATCTATGACAGTTAAGTGAAACTGCAACATCAGTCAGGTTAAATTTGAACGTGTAATGGCCGGAGGAAAAACAAAAACAAACCAGTGATGTTAAATAACGCTTGAATAAATAACAATCGTTTAATAAAGGTAGATAAACATCACTTTTGTTTGGTCACAAATAAAGAATTAATAAGAACAATTAAATAAATAAATAAATAGTAACCACAAATGGTTTTGCTGCACTAACCATAGTCCATAAAACTGGTTATATGCTAATACACATGCCAAAAACTTCGTTATTACATTTTTATTATAATGAACCCATGGCTAATTTTGGAAAGGAATGGAAACGTTTAATGTGTGTGTGTGAAACTTACATTTTGTATCATTTCTTTACAGTGTATTTTCAGTGTAAATGTCTTTGAGCTTTGAACATCCTGTAAGCATCAACATAGCCTGAGAAATACTATGTATCTTTACATTTAAACACTGTACTCTAATAACAGTTTTATTTTGAAGTAATAAGGAAAATAAAAATTACTATTGCAGGTAAGCAGTCTACTAATAAGTGAAAAGTGTTTTATTATGATTATTTTTAAGATTAATAAAGGATGAACGTTGCTTACTCTTACTGACATAGGAAACAACAGTAATATTAGAAGAAAGTAGTGTAATAATTAAAAAAATATAACCAAAATATCTTTCATTTGCATCTAAAACTACATTTTGTATTAGTTTTTGGTAGCACGTTGAGGTTTTAGCTCTATTTAATTTTGAGTTGAGTTTGAAAGTAGCATATGGAGAAGCGTGGCGATGTTTTTATTCGCGTGAAGTCTATATTTATTCTCGTGCTCTGACACATTAGTTGATTTCGCAATGTACCTGTCTATAAATGATGTTGCTGGGAAGTGACATCCGACTTCTTGTTTTACCTCATCAACCAAAAACCCCAGAGAGGCTACGTTACCATTGGATCGGGTCCAGGTAGGACTTGTAAGAGGATGGCAATGTGCCTGTGTGTTCTGCTGAAGATTGCACACGTCATAGGAGACAGCTGAGAGATGCTTGCCTCTTTGCCTAAAGACACTGGCGGGCGCTTTGCTCTCCAACACGGTCTGGACTGTCCAGCTGGACATGAGAGGATTACATAACCTGTTATCCAATTTTCTCATACAGTCATGTCAACTTTGATCTCTCATGTTCCCTTCAGTCTGCATATTTGCAATATTATGAGTTGGATGGAAAATACGTTTTTATGATACAAATTGATAACGATGCTATACGCGCAATGCAAATCTATTTTTTTTGAATAATTAATATCTTTTTAATCTGTCTTTAGATCTGCATTTATTTTGGTAATGCATAAATACAGTAATAATTAGAAATATTATTGTGTATTATTATCAACACATGCTTATTCTGAAAGCTTAGCGCTGTATACCTGTACATTTCTGGAGGTTGTGAATTATGTAGCCAGAGAAGCGTATTGCTGCATTTCATCTTTAAAATTAACACTGTGGGTCAGTAGGACGCTGTTCCTTTTCGCGCTTACCAGCTGACCGCTTACCTCCGTGTGGATGGCTGTTCCGCTGTTACCAGTTTGTCCAGTTAGCTTACCATGTACGTTGGCGGACTTGAGATGCTGAGAGTAGTTGACCGTGACGACTTGATTGAGCCTGCTGAATAACGGTTCCAGAAAGTATAATAAGATCAAAAGCCAATAATAAAATAAACATGTTAATAACAGGGTGAGAATGTGGTAATCTGAAAATGTGGTAAAAAATCAGGCAAGGGCTTTTTCTTTTTCCGGACTACCTTTTATAACTGTCCGTTGGGTTTAGGGAAGTGGGTATCAGGATCAATTATAAAGATTACGAAAACACTATTGGTTGGGTTTAGGGAAAGAGAAGGATGGGTCAGTCGATCGGTCAGTCAGTCAGTTCGTTAGTCAGTCAACAGGGACTTCTGCTGGATTTACATGAGAACAGCAGGTGTGAATGGCACTCGCGAGAGAAATTTGAGATCTGAAAAAGTACACACAGCAGCCTCTGGTGAATTCGTGAAAACAGAAACTGCAAATAAAAAAAAAATAGCTCCTGGAATGTTTTTGGCACTCTCCAGAAATGTATATTGCTACGGTTTCAGAAAGAGCCTGGGTTGATTATTATGTGTCCATCAATCCAAGTATTCCATTTTGATGCTCAAGAAGATTATATTATATTATATTATATTATATTATATTATATTATATTATATTATATTATATTAT
>CAIGQQ010034267.1:1526709-1544998 GCA_903798035.1 Danio albolineatus
TATATATACATTATTATTGTTATAATAAAAAGCAGTGAACGAACTGTATTTTAAAGAGTTAACATCCTCAAAATGAAAACACTCTTTTGTTGCTTGCCAGGACAGATGCTGGTAAAGAATACATTTTACTGAAAATGGAAAATATATTTTTATAATAGTCAGTTATTATTTTACAATCTTTTATAGTTTATTTTAGTCTTGTAAAGACTGGTGTGTAACTTTAACTGTTCATTCATTCATACATTTATTTTCTTTTCGGCTTAGTTTCTCCATCAATCCGGGGTCGCCACAGTGGAATGAACCGCCAACTTATCCAGCTTATGTTTTACGCAGCGGATGCCCTTCCAGCTGCAACCCATCTCAGCTGTAAAGCACTCTCATTCATAAACATACACTATGGACAATTTAGTCTACCCAATTCACCTGTACCACATGTCTTTGGAGGAAGGAAGGAGGAAACCCACACAACCACGGGTAGAACATGCAAACTCCACACAAAAATGCCAACTGACCCAGCCGAAGCTCGAACCAGCGACCTTCTTGCTGTGAGGCGATGGTTCTACCCACTAGGCCACCATGGCACCAATTTAATTGCTGCACAACAGATAATTAATTAGTATTAAAGGGCCATGAAACACCAAAACACATTTTTTAAGCTGTTGACAGTCATATATGTGTCCCACAATGCTATAAACACTATTAGGACACATATAATTGACTAAAAAGTGAAAATTGCGTCATTTCAAGCCAATTCGTTCTTCCGGTTTGAAACGAATTTTTGAGGCTGCGTCACACCGATGAGATCTATGCATATGCTCCAGCGAGCACAGTGGACGCCTGTCCCGGCCAGAACACTCTGACGTCTCTGCGCATGCGGCATTAATTCATGAGATAGCCTTTGTTCAAGCCAATCAGCGCGCTCTATTGTGTATGCGGTGCAACTCATTGATATGCACGAGAGCTTCGAAGACTGTGTGTACGTGTTGCAGTGTCCAGACGGCAGAGAGACACCACGCTCTGCTTCCAAAATAAGTGGAAGGAGATGCATTTCTGCTATGAGAGTGTAGCTGGACTCACACGTGCGCAGCAGAAATGCGTCTGTAAGGAACTTTATTTTTTCACCCGAGAGCTTTCCGCATCTGGAAATGGTTAATCGGCTTTTGCCGCTCGTCTCCTTTTAAAACAGACGTCGCTCCAGTTTATGTGGATTGTCCTGGTCTACATATTTGGTAAGCGATCAGTGCTCTTTGCTTGTTTATTCAGATGGCAAAGTTAGTTCGTAGTTAGTTAGTAGTTCATAGAGTTCGTAACTCTTTCAGTGTTTAAAGACAGACCTTTGTCAAAATTAATAACTGTTACCGAGTTTACAGTACGTTAATATCCGTACAATATTAAAGACTGAAAGATCCGCTGTAAATTCTGCTCTCCGAGTGTAAACAATTACTTTCGTGTAGATTTTTCGCTGCATTTTGTGACAGGATAGTCGGTGGAGGGTTTTTTTTATTTCTCCCTTACGCCACGCGGTATCAAACACTCCATTAAAACAACACTCTTAATAGTTTCTCACACCTCGATTGTCACGGGGGACATGCAGGAAATGTTCCTGGATTAAAGTATAAGCGCCAAACTGCCGTTAAAGTCGACAAATTAATAATTTGGCTAATAATTAGATGACTGATGTCCATGTAGACAGTCACTGTCTTTCTCCCCCTGCGTCTGTGTGTGTGTGCATCGTTTGTTTGAAAATGAGCGTGCACAAATGGAAACTCCCATCTTGATACAAAACCTTCCCTCATTCCCTCCCCTGACACTCCCACCTAAACAGAGCTGGACACACCCACTTTCCTGAGCTTTTCCTGACTGTAGGTGTGAAAACACCCAGCTGAGCCAGGGGGTTTCGTGGCCCTTTAAAGTAAAATAGTTACTGGTGGTGCAGTGAGTAGTGATGTCGCCTCACAGCAAGAAGGTTGCTGATTCGAGCCTCGGCTGGCATTTCTGTGTGGAGTTTGCATGTTCTCCAAGTGTTCGCGTGGGTTTCCTCCAGGTGCTCCGGTTTCACCCACAAGTCCAAAGACATGCGCTATAGGTGAATTGGGTAAGCAAAGTTGTCCATAGTGTAGGTGCGTGAATGAGAGGGTATGAGTGATGGGTTCCGCTGTGGCGACCACAGAATAATAACGGGACAAAGCCGAAAAGAAAATGAATGAGTGAATGAAAATAGTGACTAGGCTCACTGATTACATTACTCA
This sequence comes from Danio albolineatus, assembly GCA_903798035.1. Classification (NCBI taxonomy): domain Eukaryota; kingdom Metazoa; phylum Chordata; class Actinopteri; order Cypriniformes; family Danionidae; genus Danio; species Danio albolineatus. The sequence goes on from CAIGQQ010034267.1 coordinate 1,528,959, forward strand.
CCCACCCCCGCACCTCCCCCGCTGTCATTTTGCTTTTCTTCTAGAAATGAAGACTATTCATTTCAGTTTCAACAGATGCTACGATAATAAAACAGAAAGCATCTGCTCTGCTTCATAAAGCATGAGCTGCAGTCACTGCACAGTCTTTACACAGAGTATGCGTTATCACAAATTTGAAAATGAAAGCACACATTCAAAAGTGATTTCAATGCCCACATATTGATAGAAGGGGTGCCACGGTGGTGTAGTGAGTAGCACATTCGCCTCACAGCAAGAAGGTCGCTGGTTCGAGCCTCGGCTGGGTCAGCTGGCATTTCTGTGTGGAGTTTGCATGTTCTCCCCATGGTCGCATGGGTGCTCCGGTTTCCCCCACAAGTCCAAAGACATGTGGTACAGGTGAATTGGATAGGCTAAATTGTTCGTAGTGTATGAGTGTGTATGGATGTTTCCCAGAGATGGGTTGCAGCTGGAAGGGTGGTTCATTCCGCTGTGGCGACCCCAGATTAATAAAGGGACTAAGCCGAAAAGAAAATCAATGAATATTGAAGCTCCCTGATTTCTGCGTCATATGCGTTCTACCGTCCCACCCAACCAGTCTTACAAATTTCTTTATCATTGAGAACATTTACTCACTTGCTATGTTTCCATCCATCCATTTTATGTGCATTTTGGGCAATCGTATACACAAAGCTTAATGTAAGCATTAAGATGCAAATCAACTTCGAAAATGCACATAAAAACGTATGATCAGAGATATGACAGTTCATCCTTCATCAAAGTGGTATTATTACCTCACATAACTGTCTTGAGCAGCTGCACTGCCAAAGAGCCGTTTCGTGCCTCCAAAATCCAGTTACGACTGTGTCTGTTCATTGTGTTTTATCTTCATCTTCTGAGGCTCAAGTAATTTATTATATAAGAAAAAAAGGTGCTTCTCATACTACAGCAATTTTTTTTTTTTGATGGCAGTGGATCCTTCTTTGGACGGAAATGGTGCTTTATTCACAAAGGTTTTGTGCGATTTCTTTCTGGTTCTTTGCAAGTATGAATCGCATCTTTACATGGAAACTTAGCTGCTGATGTGACATCCCTGTCAATAATCAAATTATTATGTGGATTATGTAAATTACACAATATTTATGATAATCACAAATACGTGTTGAAAAGATGAAGGTAGGCGATGCAGTGGCGCAGTAGGTAATGATGTAATAATATCGAGGATTTCACGGCGGTGCAGTGGGTAGCACAACCGCCTTACAGCAAGAAGGTCGCTGGTTCAAGCCTCAGCTGGGTGAGTTGGCGTTTCTGTGTGGAGTTTGCATGTTCTCCCTGCATTCGCGTGGGTTTCCTCCAGGTGCTCCGGTTTCCCCCAGAGTCCAAAGATGTGTGGTATAGGTGAATTGGGTAGGCTAAATTGTCTGTAGTGTATGAGTGTGAATGAGTGTGTATGGATGTTTCCCAGAGAAAGGAAGGGCATCCGCTGTGTAAAACATATGTTGGATAAGTTTGCGGTTCATTCTGCTGTGGCGACCCCAGGATAATAAAGGGACTAAACCGAAAAGAAAATGAATGAATGAATGAAAGATGAAGATACATTAACTATTATACTGTTTGGTTGAATTTTGTTGTCAAAATTATTCCAGTGTGGACCTGGGTATTCAGGAGTTTTGCAGGAAGAGCAAAATTGGATGCCATACAGGTTCTGTTCATTGGGTAGTCATGCAAATTTACCAATCTGACCAACTGAAAGAATGCTAAAACAGAATTTAATTTTTAAGCTAAAGATCACTAAAATAGTGATTGTCACCTTTAAAGTGTCATGAAACTCTTAATCTCAGCTTCAGAAGTCATGCCAAGCACTCCCCACAGAAATATGGCTAAATGTTTGACGCATATGGCTAGGGATGGACCAGTATAAGTTTCTGAAGGTATGATAACCTTGAATAAAGATACCACGGTTTTGATGGTATCACAGTATTGTGATTACTGCTCTAAGATAAGTTATTTTCAAATGTCTGGGTAAAACAAACAACAAAACTTTTTTTCCCCATTGAACACAATTTATTTTATTTTAAGAAAAAATATTTATTTTAAAATATTCACAGATTTCTTTACAACACACACACAAAAAGAAAAAAAAACATAAAAAAAAAAAACATGCATATACCTTGGCAACAGTATAACAGAAAGTTTTAGCGGTATTAAAACCTTGGCTTTACCATACCATGGAAAACCTTGGAACCGGTTATCGTCTTTATTGCCTACATCGTCTATATTGCCTACATATAGCACACTTTTCTGGAAACACTTCAGCAGTCATCCTCTGATTGGTTTAAATATACCTGATTTCTGAAAGTCAAGTGTGCAGAAATCTTAACCAGCCACCTAGAAATGAATCTGATCTGATAAAAAGCTACAATGTTTATACCGATGACAGTGCTCATTAATAAACATATAACAAAGTCAGTGATTTACTGCCCGCACACCTGTCTCTTATTCTGGGGATAACTTTGTGTAGATGAGGCATTTATTCATTTGACTTAAACACTGGATTATTAATAGTATGCAAAACTCACTGTTTCAAAAAAGCTTCAACACATGATGTTGACTGAGGCCCTGTTTACAATAATGCGTTTTCATTTTAAAACGCATAAGTTTTGCTACGGTTACGCCATCCGTCCACACTACGCCGGAGTTTTCGAGCCCCGAAAACGGAGCTTTTTGGAAACGCTGGAGAGGCCGTTTTCATTCTTAAACGCTGCTGCTCCGTCTCAGTGTGGATGGGGGGAAACGGAGACATTTGAAAACGGAGCCGTGCTGAGATTCGCTACTGAGATTCGCTTTTGGGTCATTGCGTAACCTTCCCTTATTCGTCAAGCCCCCTATCACATGACTATAACGCCACAGACCAGCCTCTACTGTAAACAACATGGACAGAAATGGGAGCGTTGTTTGCACTATTGTCTGTTTTTGGCGCCATTGTTCAGTTAAACTCTGCCTTTTTTACTGCAACAGCTGCATATATTTGCAAGAGGCAAGCTACTGTTTGAGCACTCGCTAATCGCTCGCGTTTTAAGCAGTGTAAGCCATATTTAGAATGCCGAACGAGACACATGCTTCCTGTTTATACTTGAACGCGCATGCCCAGAGTGCACGAATGGTCACGTGATATACGTTTCTGGTGGAGTAGTGTGGAGGGAGATGTGTTCAGAAACGCTGGGTGAAACGCTAGTGTGGACGCGGATCGTTTTCATGCTAAAACGCCGTTTTAAAACTAAAATGCACTAGTGTAAACGGGGCCTGACACGCAAGTGTGCTTACCCAGCAGACACACAACATAATTAAATGCTAAAATTAGCTTAGATTTACATCGCCAGCCTCTAAGGACATTATTTGTTGTCCGATAACGGTGAGAAAAGACATTTTTGATATTTTGTTGATTTAAGGTTGTGTTAGAAAGTGACCAAAATCCAACGTCGAGCCAACATCTTAAACCAACATGATATTGACATCAAATAGTGACATTTATATGTCTGGTATACAGTAGCAACCAAAATCCAACATCTGATAGACGTCACATTGGTAACGTCCACACAATGTCAAGCTGTCACATCATTAGACATTGATGTTTGGTTGTTTTTAGGTTGTGCTGGAAAAGTATGCAAAATGCAACGTCTATCCGATGTTAGACATTGACGTCGGCCTGACTTTGGGTTCTGATGTCAACCTGACTTTTATTTCCAAACAAAGTGCAATGTCCTACAATCTAATGTCATATTGACGACCTGTGCCTGCTGGGTATATTCTCTCTCTCTCTCTCTCTCTCTCTCTCTCTCTCTCTCTCTCTCTCTTTATAATGGCACTGCAAACCTTCAGATATTCTGTCATTTTGGTCATAAAGATAAGAGAAAGACATTGTCAAAAACAGCAAGTGTGGATACTCACAAATACAACAAAACCTTGCTTTTATAGAACAAAGTAAACTTGCTGCTTCTGAATTATTCAATCAAGCTGTGAGACTTTGAGTAGTTAGGCATTCAGCGTTGATTGCGGTGCCAGTAGTGTTGTCAGAAGTACCAACTTCCATGAGTTTGTACTGAAATATAAAACAAAAATGAGGTTACAGCATGTCTTGCTTGCATTTTGACAGCTGCTGAGGGTATTCTTGATGACTGCTCATTGGCCGTTATCACATCCACTCCCCTACATTGTGCTCACAGCTTTCCACATGTATTGAAGTTGCTTTTTTATTTCGAGGTAGACTTGAGTTGAAAGAGGGGGGTTTCAATTTATAACCCTTTAAGAGCAAATATAGCTAATACACATACAGCTTTTAAAGAGCTGATGGCTCATGGAAACTCGTGTTGAAATTTGCCTTGTATACTCTCTTCTCTTTTTTCCTCAACTTGTACTGTTTAAAAGGGCCTGGAAGCCAATTTTTAAAAAAAGTAAAACAGTAATGTAGCCTGTGTGTAATCATAGGCTATAGGAAAGTAAGGCCAGGCTGTGTTCAGGGAGAGCGTTATGTCATTATGTTTTAATGAGTGGACAGCAGCTCTCAGCATGTGCCCGCGCTGTGACCTCACCCTGAACTCAAGCCTCACACTGTGCATCCACTGCACCCTTCACATGTCACATCTCATCCCATAAATCTGCACGCCTCAGTCTCAGAGCTGAATACTGTCATCCGTTGGTCACCACCCAATGAGCCAATGGTGCTGCTGAGCCTTTGAGGAGAAACCTGTTGTTTTGGAAAGAAATGTGTGATGTCATATAACTGTGTCCTTTCTTTCTGGTAGAACATGTACTTCAGTGGCACGTGGTAACGGGATGAAGTCTTGTGTTTAAGGTTTTATGTAGTCTGTAAGATGCAATACATTTTTTATGGTCAGATATTATGGTCATGCTATGCCAGTGTTGTTTTTGAACGATTTCATTTTTCTTCTCTGTGTGATGCATAATACACAAGTAAAAAGTTTTGCACAGCCATTTATCAGGAAACATAGATGAAATATTTACCGGGCACAGTGTAATTCATTCCAACTAGGGCTGGGTATCGAGTTCGATACTTTTTAAGCACCGACCGAATCGTCTCGATACTATCGAGCATCGGAAAAATCATTTTCGTTCGGTACCAAATTTCGATACCCAAGAGTATAATCTTGTCAACGTCAGTGAGCTAGAAAACCTGCGGCATCCTAAACGTGCCCTTATTAAATGCTGGTGATTGGCTGCTGCGAGGCTGTCTTGAAAATCAATAGTTTAAGGCAGTTACACCCACTCGCCCAGAGCTTGTCAAATGTGAGGCTGTAATGCGTACACTACACTTTAAAGCATAGCATAAATTTAACGCAAACAATGTTTAAGCGATCAAAAGTATGGCTACATTATGCAAAGATTGACGGCAACAGCGTGCGATGCAATATCTGTAAAAAAGTTATCGCGACCAAGACTGGCAAGACGTCAAATATGATAAAACACCTCGCAGTACACGGAATTAATTTACGAGCAGAAAGTTGCTCCGTGTTTGACTACAAGAAGATCACGCCGGCGCAGGCATCATCATCATCATCCTATCAGTATTTTCTTGACTCCAACAATGTGCCCAGCACAACCTCCGTGACTGATGAGGATAACTGCGCGATGGCTGGGGCTCCGAAATGTAAACAGACATACAAGATCCATTAACTTTTAGCACTTCTTGCTTGTGTACCATTAAAGTTAAGTTTGTGCAGGGTAAATTTATGTATCAGACTTTATTTGATTCTGTAATGTGTACATTTCTGATGTTAAGTACGCAAGTAAGTGCAATGCGTTTTGCCTCTAGGGGTTTGCCATCGCTGGGTTTTATGAGCATGCGCACAGGAACTGCAGGTACTGAGAAGTGTGAGAGAAAACTGTTCAGAATAAATGAGAGTTTGGAAGAGTTCAGTCGCCTCCGTTTGTTGTTTTGTATGATTCAGTGTTTAAGCGGACCCTGTACAAACGCTCGGTTGCATTTATTAATCTTTTTCGGACCTAACGTACGCTGTGTAACGTTATGTACTGTTTCGATGGCTTTAAATACCTAGCTAAGTTAATACTAAAATGCTTTGAGCTTAACAGTAAATGAAGTTTACATTAAACTTATCTTATTTAAATGTCCACCCTAATGTTGTTCCAAACCCATAAGATCTTTGTTTACCTTCAGAACACAAATAAAGATATTGTATTTAATCCAAGAGCTTTTCTGATCCTCCCATAAATTTACTGGATATGCATTTTTCAATAACCAGAAAGGAACCAAAAACAGTCTAAATAAGTCCATGTGATATAAGTGGTTCAATCATAAGACACACATATGAAAGCTGCGAGAATACTTCTGTGCGCAAAGTAAACAAAAATAACTTTATTTAATGATTTATCTATGTGAGGATCAGAAAGCTCTTGGATTAAATCCAAAATATCTTCATTTGTAGATAATTAATGACAGAATTTAAATTTTTGGGTGAACTAAACCTTTAAGCAGCAGGAAGCCTCACAAATACTTAAAATTTATTAACTTAAAACTGCTTGAACTTTATTAAAACTGTTTGCACTAATATATTGTGTTAACTACACTTTGTTCATTTTGTGCTTTTGTTCCTTTGTTTACTGGTTCTAGAGATAAGCCTGCTGGGAAAAGTGTCACAAACATCCTGAAAAAAATAAAACCAAAGTTTCTCTGAGATTGTGTAATGTCATCTTGTTAAAATAGATTTCCTAAAATAAAAGTATCGAAAAAAGTATCGTTCGGAACCGGTATCGAATTCAGGGTATCAGTATTGATACCCTGTATTGATACTAGAGTTGTCGAAAGTATGGAGTTTCAGTTTTTCCCTTTAGGATATTTTCAAGCTGTGGTGGCAGGCACAGATCACAGATCTTCCAACTACCTTTGGTATTATTTCAATGAGCACAGTATTACAAGTCGAGATCGCATTCATGTAATACGTGCATGCGGATCTCTTTGCTTGCGCGCCGATTTCCTCTGTTCATGCACAAAATTTCTTGCACACCCTCAAATATACACTGCTCAAGCGCAGATTTTATTGTGCGCTCTAAAATAAACACTGTTGAAGTGTAATTTAGTGAGTTTATGTAACGCGTATGTCTTCAACATTTATTAGATTTGCTAGGAATATTTATGAATGTCTCCAATAGACCTACAGAACAGCATTGATGCATCCTAAAGTAAAGTGAAACGGCCATAAACTCCAGCCAGATAACATACCTTACAGATGTTCTTTAGACTAACATACTGATGCTAACATCTATAAAACTTTATTTTTATAGATTTACTTTAATAAATTCAATTTTGGAATCAGAATAAGAAAGAGCTTTAGTGCCAGGTATGTTCACACATACGAGGAATTTGTTTTCATGACAGAGCTTCCACAGTGCAACAGAATTACAGAGACAGGACAAAAACAGATAATAAATATATTCAAAAAATAGAAGTAAGTGTTAACCGGTAAGTAAGTTTACCGGACTTTAAAGAATTTAAACAATGTGTCTGAACACATGAAAGGATTTGTACTCTTTATCAATAAAGGCCAACATGTTAAAATTACATAACTAGCTTTGTCTTGCATATAAATGTATTAAGTTGCACAGAGATTTTTCTCCTTTAAACAAATGCTTTGGCAACTTCAGAGCTGGCGACGTGGTGGCGCAGTGAGTAGCACAATTGCCTCACAGCAAGAAGTTCGCTGGTTCGAGCCACGGCTGGGTCAGTTGGCATTTTTGTGTGGAGTTTGCATGTTCTCCGCACGATCGCGTTCGATACAGGTGAATTTGCTAAGCTAAATTGTCCGTAGCATATGTCTGTGAATAAGAATGTATGGGTGTTTCCCAGTGATGGGTTGCTGCTGGAAGGGCATCCGCTGCGTAAAACATTTGCTGGATAAGTTGGCGGTTCTTAATTAATATTAGATTAATAAAGGGTCTAAGCTGAAAAGAAAATGAATGAATGAACTTCAGAGCTGTTGGGGACAGTAGAGAACCTAATGCTGTCAGATCAGTTGTTGAGAGAGGCAAATAAAGGTTACTGATTATTTAGTTCATTTGCATAATAGTTATAATATATAACAACACAGGAGACCATTGCTTATGAACAATCCATCATTTTGTCAAGGGGTGTCCAGTCCTGCTCCTGGAGTTCCACCTTCCAGCATAATGTAGCTCGATCTCTAATTAAATACACATGAAATGAGGAATCCAAGTCCTTGGGATCACACCCAGACAATTGTGTTGGCAGGAAAGTGTCCTCCCCCCTAGGAGCAGGATTTACACCCTAGATCTGTCTTTAATGAATGCATATTTTTGCTGTGCAGCCAAACCAATGCATTAACACACTGCTCATCTGCTTTCTTACAGCTGATTCAGAAAGACAGCGCAGAAACCACTGGACGTATAGCAATGTGGAGCTGTATGGTTTACAATGAGACGGACGACAATGTGGACCTCAGGCTCTGCCAGGACTTTGGACTCATTCTGTCCGTCTTCTCGTTGGTGTATCTCATCGTCTGCTTTCCGGTGGGCCTTTGCTACAATGCCCTGCTGGTGGTGGTCAACCTTTCCAACAAGGTCACCATGACCATGCCCGATGTCTACTTTGTGAACATAGCCATCGCTGGCCTGGTGCTCAACTTGGTGGCTCCGGTGGCGCTGCTGGGCCCCAGTTTCACCCGCTGGCCCATGTGGGAATACAACAACGAGATCTACATCACCCTCCTCATTCTGTTCAACATCTCTTCTCTGGTCATCATGTACTCCACTACCTTGCTCAGTCTGGACTATTACATCGAGCGCGCTCTTCCACGCACCTACATGTCCAGCGTCTACAACACCAAGCACGTCTGCGGCTTCATCTGGGGCGGCGCCGTCCTCACCAGCTTCTCCTCGTTGCTCTTCTACGTGTGCAATCACGTGTCCACCAAGATCATCGAGTGCTCCAAGATGCAGAACAAAGAAGCGGCTGACGCCATCATGATGTTCATCGGGTATGTGGTGCCAGCAGTGGCCGTGCTTTATGCATTCGTGCTCATCCTACGCATCAGGAAGGAGTCCACCCCTTTGGACCAGGACTCCGGGAGGCTCGATCCTTCCATCCACAGGTTACTTTTGGCTTCCGTGTGCGTGCAGTTTCTACTGTGGACTCCGTACTACATGACCCTGTTGGTGCACACGGTGGCAGGGGCTCCCGGGAGCCATTCCAGCAAGCAGCAGCTCACCGTATACTTCTTCTTGAGATGTTTGTCTAAACTTCTCGCCTTCTGCAGTAGCTTTGCCATCCCCCTCATGTACAGGCAAATGAACAAGAACTTCTCGCATAAACTCCAGCGGCTTCTAAAGAGGCTGCACTGCGGGGACCAGTCATGTCCTCACGAACGCTCGACAGTACAGCAAGTGGTCACATGAGGGTTTGTGTCCAATCAGACCTGCTTGTCCCTCACTGGCACTTGCTCTGAACCCATAGAAGTAGAGCCAGCACGTGAACCTGGATATATATTGTGCTCTGAAAGGAAGTATTTTGCTTACCGCAAGGAGTGTCTCTGTCAAATCGTGGAGTCTCCGTAACACTTAACGACTTGACTTTATTTGTCCATCTCTGTGGCGAATGGGCGACCAAGAAGAAACCACTAAGTGCTGTTTTTGAGTGAGCTGTGTCTATTCTTTGGGAAAATCTCAACCCGTCGGTCCTGTTGGTCCTTTCGGTGGATGGATGTTGAACGTGTTTAATCTGTCACAGGATACGTGGTATAGCCTTTTAATGTGATGCTTTTAGACCAACTTACTCCCTTTTAGTTCAAGGCCAAATTCTGCCCTAGGCTCTCTTTCTCTCTTTGCACCATAAGCTGTTCAGTCTAGAGTTCTCTGGTCACACTTTCCATAAAACCTCTCGGGTAGATGCTAGTAAACGCAATATAATTACCTCAATTTCACACACCAACGGGCATTACATTGGAACGCTCTAACCGACTTTTACAGCACCCAGAAATAACTCGACGAGACTGATATCAGGGAGCGGGGAAGATGTGTTTGTGCGCGTGTGGTTGCATGTCGGCGGTTGTGAGTGCGTGTTCTCGAGTGCTTGCTGCTAAGGTGATGTGCATCATTACTGCACAGCTGCTCAGCCATAGTAATTCCTATCAGATGGCTTCTTGAGACAAAGCTATATAAACTAGGCAACAGATCGCGGTTTTAAGGTCAGCTAGTTCGAGATATTTTTATTGAATAGCTTTTCAATCATTAGTCGGTTACTACTGTAATTATTATCAGCGCATCAGGAGGAAGTGGTTAACAATTTATATGAGGAGCGAACCCAAGTTCCTTCGATAAAGCAATACTATCCATCGGTTGATTTCTGAACTGATCTGACTTGATTACTCCCAATCAATGAATCCTATCAGTTCTGACGTGGATATCCTAAGGAAATCGCTTGTATTGAGATTAGTTGCATGAATGATTTCATTATATAGAGAAGATATGCATCAGCGCTCCCAAACTGGGAGACAATCATAGACGTTTCCAGATAATAATACCCAAGAGGCGGGATGAGAAATAGTTTATGCTAGTAAATAGTATGTTATTATCAATAATAAAAAAAAAAAAAGAAGTCTTTGCTTTTATTTTTTCTTGAGTGGATGCAGAATTAGTATATTTTGGACAGAAAGCACTGTATGGTAATAGAAAAGTGGATCCACTTATATGTATGCAAGGGAACGAATGTATTTAAAGTCACGAAGGGGATTAAAAACAGTAACCCTCAATTATAAACGGTGAAACGGCATCAAAACGCAACGTTATGGCTGTTGTTAGCGTGCTAATGCCAGTATGTATCATATTAAGAATGTGTATATATTGTACTTCAGAGATTTACTGGAAGAAAAAAAACAAAACAGACATGCCATTTTAGATTACAGTATTATTTTCTCAGAGATTTATTTAGATACTAAAGTGTCCGTCATCCTCTGTCCCATACCGAGTCGAAGACTTGTTCAATAAACTAACATGAATATAATCCTGCTTGGCTCTTCATTGACTCCCACAGCTTCAAAGAACAAATCGCAGCTTCCCGAATGACAAACGATGGAGCTTGTTTCGGATTGCATCAACAAAAAAGGTACGGATGGCTGCGCTCGCTCTTTCATGCTGAAATGAAATGAAAATAAATATGGTTTGTGTAACAGATGCCAAAACATATTTTTCTTGCTTGGTGCGAGCCTCAGAATAGTGCCAGGCCCCAGGAGCACAAACCACACTGAAATGTGCTTTGGCAGAGGCGTCTTGTTTAGTTGCCCATCTGCAGAGCAGCAACAAGCACAGACATTAGTACGGTGAAAGACGTCTTCAACTTGTTATTTAATTGGCAACTTTCTTAATTTCTGCAAAATTAAAATGAGAATTGACGCACAGTTTACTCCCCCTCGTGTGGTTCTAAACCAAGTTCTTTCTGTCGAACTGAACAGGAGATATTCTGATGAAAGGAAACTGGTAGCCATTGGAAATCCGTAGTAGGAAAAACATTCTACGGAAGTCAATAGCTACTACTTTATGACATCCTTCAAAATATCTTCTTTTTTGTTCATCAAAGTGGGGTTTATTTATAAACTAATTTCGAGAGGATCACATGCTTATGATTGAACACAGCTGGTGCCATATCAGGTTCGCATATTGCACCAATCAGACGAATCCTGACACACTATAAATTACCAGAGCTTTCTACTCCAGTCATCTTCGTCTTCAAGAATCCCCCCTTTCACCCCAACTTTTCCCCTTCTCTGATAGGACGGCACGGCGGCCCAGTGGTTAGCGCTGTTGCCCAGCAAGAACGCCACTGGTTCGGCCTCTCCTCGAGCCAGTCGGCGTTTCTGTGTGGAGTTTGCATGTTCTCCCCGTGTTTGTGTGGGTTTTCCCCGGGTTTCCTCCCACCATCCAAAAAACATACAACATAAGTAAATCGACTACTTTAAAATAGTATCTTAAGGCAACTCTAGTCAGATATATCTCAGCACGTTCACAAGTGGAGGGAGTTCTCGAGACTTACCTGAGCTCAAACTCTCCTCTCGCCCTTTAAACGGGAGGGAGCCCCGGGCTCAAGGATATTCTGAGCTCAGGGCTCTCTCCCGAGACAGCATGCCAAATACGCTTTATTATCAATCATCAGCTAAGTGTGAACTCTTGAAAGAAAGATATTCAAACATGTTTATAACTAGTTGAATTGTTGAACTAGTTGAAATTCAATGTTCAATTCAACGTATTACAAAAAACAGTATATGAAAAGTACCTGCTACTTCCAACGAGATTCTGAAGTGCACACCTAATGGATGCTGCGTGATCCCATGATGCCCTGAGAAAACTCATGAAAGGGAGTAGAGTGATGCAACTGAGGGAGATTGGTCACGTGATAATGGTAAATGGCAGATTTAGTTTGTCCGAGTCCCATTCTACTGACATTCATACCATACAGAACGTACATTCCTAAAGGTGTGTTGTAAATTCAAATTTAAGTGTAGTACGTGATTTCAGACACAGCCTGGGTCAATAGTACAATAGCTGTTTGGCAGTTTTTGTATTCAACAGCATGGACGTCTACTCCATAAAATAAATCCAAATATGCTTTCAACAACCTCTAGAAGCAGTCGAAATTGGACAGTCTCAGCATTATGACCAGATCAATGAAAATGAGCCTCAGTACCAGGTGAAGGCCCATTCACACCAAACATAATAAAGATATAACATTATTCTGAATGTAAAATAACAGCATTTCAGACCACAACTAGAATGATGTACAGTTGAAATCATTTTTTTTAATTTTCATATAATGTTTAACAGAACAAGGAAATTTTCACAGTACGTCTTATATTTTTTCTTCTGGAGAAAGTCTTATTTGTTTTATTTCAGCTAGAATAAAAGCAGTTTTAATTAAAAAAGGTCAAAATTATTAGTGCCTTATTAGCTATATATATATATATATATATATATATATATATATATATATATATATTTATTTATTTATTTATTTAAAAAAAATTCAATAGTCTACAGAACAAACCATCATTATACAATAACTTGCCTAATTACTCTAACCTGTCTAGTTAACCTATTTAACCTAGTTAAGCCTTTAAATGTCACTTTAAGCTGTATAGAAGTGTCTTGAAAAATATCTAGTCAAATAGTATTTACTGTCATCATGGTAAAGATAAAATAAAGCAGTTATTAAACTATTATGTTTAGAAATGTGTTGAAATAAAACCTCTTCGTTAAACAGAAATTGTGTGTGTGGGGTGGGGGGGATAAACACAGGGCTAATAATTCAGGGGGGCTAATAATTCTGACTTCAACTATAGATGTAGAAAAACAATCTTGTTGGGATCATTTTCACAGCTATTTTTTTCCAGCTATTAAATGATTAAACACTGAGACCCAATCAGAATCCAGCATAATACAGAGGCCAGAAGTCGCTGGGACTTTAATTTCAGTAGGTTGATGTATTTCCAACTGAAACTGAATATTGAGTAAGGGCAGGGCTTTCTTTTTGTGCATCATTCTCGCATAGCAAACTAACGGTAAGCCTGTGGTTACACTGCACTTTTCGCCCCATAGACTTCCATTCATACGCATGCAAATGCGATAGACCGAAAACACAAGCTTGTGCGACAAGTTTCACAGTTACACAGTTTCAAAGTTGAACTCTGCTGCTTTGATAAGAAAAATCGATTTTTCTTTGACTAAGGCCTCGTTTACACTAGTGCGTTTTAGTTTTAAAACAGCATTTTAGCATGAAAACGATCCACGTCCACACTAGCGTTTCACCCAGTGTTTCTGAACATATCTTCCTCCACACTACTCCACCAAATACGTATATCACGTGACCATTCGCGCACTCTGGGCATGCGCGTTCAAGTATAAACAGGAAGCACGTGTCTCGCTCAGCATTTGGTTATTGTTAGTCAACAAACGCTAACCCAAAACCGGCGTCCTAAATAGGGCTTACGCTGCGTGAAATGTGATCGATTAGTGAGTGCTCGAACAGTAGCTTGCCTCTTGCGAATATATGCAGCTGTTGCAGTAAAAAAGGCAGAGTTTAACTGCACAATAGCGACTAAAACGGACAATTGTGTGGTCAACGACGCTCCCTTTTCTGTCCATGTTGTTTACAGTGAAAGCTGGTCTGCCGTCTTCCGGTGGCGTTATAGTCATGTGATAGGGGCTTGACGAATAAGGGAAGGTTACGCAATGACCCAAAAGCGAATCTCAGTAGCGAATCTCAGCAGCCACGCCTCTATTTTCAGATGTCTCCGTTTCCCCCCATCCACACTGAGACGGAGCAGCAGCGTTTAAGAATGAAAACAGCCTCGCCAGCGTTTCCAAAATCATCCGTTTTGGGGGCTCGAAAACTCCTTCGTAGTGTGGATGGATGGCGTAACCGTAGCAAAACTTATGCGTTTTAAAACGAAAACGCATTAGTGTAAACGGGGCCTTAGTCTTCATTTCAGAGGTCGCCACAGCGGAATGAATCACCAACTATTCCCGCTTATGTTTTACACAGCGGATGCCCTTCCAGTCGTTCACACACACTAAGCACATTAAGCTCTCTCGGCCACCGTAATTTGTCTGCGATTGAAGATTTTTCGAAACCTGTTGGCGAGTCTAAATCAGGGCTAAAATCATGCAGTCTGAACTCGGCATAAGAGTGGCTTGTTAAAAATACTGAGGGTCAAATTGATGTCAACAGAGAAGGGCCGTTTTTTTTTAAATGTGGATACAAATGCTTAGACTTTGATTGTGTAGAAGCGCGCTGCTTGATGCTAAGCCCCCTTTTAAAAGATTACTGAAAGATAATGTATGACTATTACGAAAACAATTGGTCATTCTTGGGACATGCTAAAAATACATGGACGTTACGCAAGCCAGGCTAGCAAATTGAAGTATAAAAACAAAAGTACCTCAGGTCTTTGTGTTGGCTCCCTTTAAAATGCTGAGGAAGATGGTTGCTGAATAAATAAAGATGACTCGAGTACATGGGTCAGCAGCACACTGTGGACATCTGTTTACAAGGGGGTAAAACCAAAGGTAGAGCGTAAAAACAAACACATATTTATCATTTGTCATTGTTGATGCAAATATATTTATTGTTATGTTTATAGTGTGATTGGGCCTGTAATAAGGAGCATAACAGACTGTTTAAACAGGAATACACACATCCACACTGACGAAGTGTTCGTAGAGTAAATTGTAGGGATCACCGTTGACTATTTCAAATAACCTTTACTGAGCGATTCTCTTAGCTGACCTAAGAGACTGCAGTGTTGACGCTGGCAGAATGAGAACTCACCTGGGTTTTGTTATATATATATATATACTGACTGGGTCTCCTCCAGTCAACAGAGTCAGCGATGTGCGTTTGTATGTGTGTGCAGTGGGAGTACAGCAAGGGGCCCCGTTCAGCACCGTGTGGAGTCTATCCGAAGTGCCTGTGGCCTGTGGTCCCCAAACCACGCCGCAAAACCTCTGCGAAAGGAGAACATTCTAGACATTCTGAGAATTGTTTCAGGCTTCTGAACACCCCCAGTGCAACATATCTGCCTGTCACAAAACAGCAACAACATTGTGCCGTATGGAACAATAGATCCAGGGTGAGTAGCAGAGTCTTGGGAAAGGAAACAAGAAGGAAACAAGAACAACTATATGTTGTTTGGTGTATTATTCTACTACTTTGTCTTTTTATATAACTACTTTTTCTTTTTGTTGTATGAAACACTATTTGGAAGTTTAACGGATTAGTTAATATTTGACAAACTAAATCTAAAACAAAATTGTATTTGTTGATAGAAATAAAATACATATTTCAAACAACTGATGAACAAATAACTTCAGTAAATTAAAATGAACTTTATAGACATAGAAAATACTGCAACTTTAAACTTCACACAAAAATAAAGAAAAAATAAAAACAAATCTGAACTATTAAACAAGTTTATTATTATTATTATTATTATTAAAAAGTCTAAAGT
>CAIGQQ010034267.1:1545398-1584228 GCA_903798035.1 Danio albolineatus
TATATATCATTTTTTCAAAACATCTTATTTTGTGTACAGCAGAAGGAAGAAACTCAAGGATGTAACTAAAGCAGCAAAATACATCATTTGAAATAACCACTGCCGGTCCTTTTCAACATCTGAAAATTCCTAAAGCTTGTTTTCTTCAGGTCTGGAGGGCCAAAGGTCACATATAAAGAAACACCGATATTCACCAGAAAGAGGCTGCGTGGTGAACGGCTTTACAGACGTACATCCTGTGTTTGTAGCCGTTTCATTTTCAATAGATCCGTCAGTCAAACTGTTCTTGACGGGCCACATTTGTAATTACTTTTAGAGGGGATGAAATTTGAGCTTAACCGAACGGAGGCACCGCTGCATTAAGGACAGCCCTTTAATCTACTTTAAAGGGGACCCGTCCTAATCATCCCGCTGCTTTCAGCTCACACACAAACGCTTAGAAACTCTTGTTTTTGGCAGAAACGGTTTTCTAAATACTGTAAACGCAACTTAAACAAAACGCAGATCTGTTGAGTCTGCCAAAATGGAGAACTGTCAAAACACAAAGGGCTCAGCTGTTTTTCTTTTTTTTACATCTGCATAGAATAAACTACATATGGACTGAATAAAATAATGGATGCCATAGATGCCTTTCCCCATTAATAATTCATGAAGGGCAAATCAAAACCTTGCCGTTCACCTCACAAGCAAGAGCCAAAATCTATATGCCTTTCTCTTTCTGCATCGGTTGACTCGCTGCTTTGATTTATGCCTCTTTTAATCACACCTCGTCGATACTTCGGGTCAGCATCCAGTGGTCAGTGGTTTCCTAATGTTCGCATCTCTTGTATCTCAAAGACACGCACTCTCGTTTCATACGAAAATATCTGACACCATCTTGTGTCTCAGCTATTGACTGTGGTGAAAATAAATACTAGGGTCTATATTAGCCTACTGTAGTATTGTTGGAGCATTTAGCTGGGTCAAGTAGTTCACTTTTTTTTACGGTAAGCTTTAAATATGAAAGTTTACTCAATGTTTACTCACCCTCAATTGGTTCAATCTTTATGTTTCTTTCTTTAATTGAACACCAGAGTTGGGTGTAACACATTCCAAAGTAGTGCGTTACTGTATTCTAATTACATTTCTGAGGAACATGTAATGAATTACATTTTAAATTTGTGTAATTAGATTACAGTTAAAGTCAGTGTAATTGCATTACTACCATTACAAGTATAGTTTTCAGTAGAAAAAAAAAATACTTATTTTAAATCACATTTTCTACAGCAATGCGCTTTTAAATTGTTGGAGAACCTGATTTCATTGAGCGTAGAAAGAAAAATGTTGCTGTGAAAAGAAATCTATATCCAGTCTCTAAAGAACTTTCCACTGCTTTTAACTCCACCAGCAACTTGCTAAGTGAAGTTTATTTATAAATCAATTTCGAGAGGATCGCGTGCTTATGATTGCTTGCGGCTGGTCTCGCATTATTCAATTTATGATTCACCAATCAGACGATTTCTAAGCCACTATATATACCCTAAGTTCCATATCAAAGCCATATTTGTTTTGAAGAATCCCCCCTTCCACCCCTACTCCTCCTCTTTTCCTAGATGGGTGGCACGGTGGCCCAGTGGTTAGCACTGTTGCCTCACAGCAAGAACGTCACTGGTCCTAGTCCTTACCAAGGCAGCCAACGTTTCTGTGCGGAGTTTACAAGTTCTCCCCGTGCTCACGTGGGTTTCCCTTGGGATCCCTGGTTTCCTCCCACCGTCCAAAAACATGCATTTTAAGTTAATTGACAAATCCAAATTGGAACCTAGACATGCTCCTAGTAAGTACTATATCTTAAGAGCAATCACTATCTGTTCATTAGCTACTACAGCAGAGGAGTACTCGAGTACACAAACAGTTTTTTTTTTCTTCAGCGAATTAACTTGCATGGATTATTGGTCACTTTGTAAATTATTATTATTGGTCACAATGTAAACTAGCGAAATAAACATTGTAAATTTTGATTCCACACAGATTTTAAGGTGATATCAGAGACACTTAAAGATGGCTCATGTGGACTTCCGGTATGACTCGAATGGAGTAGACGTGGTTGAAAGTCGCTCTATGTACATTTATTTATTCTTTCTCAGTAGTTCTAATTTTGTTTTATCTGTCTATAAAACTGTCAACTTGAGCGTACGACGTACGACGATGAAGGAAGAATGCCGAAATCAACGAAGTCAGGATGAAACATCGTTGATATGCTGACTGACAAGGGGAGCGAACAGACAGCTAATGCTAAAGCTAGCGCTGCAGCTCAAACAGGTGATGAGATAACTCCAGCTTCCTTAAAGGAATTAATTTCATCCACTATTCGCTCAGAAATCTCTTCACTACGATCCGAGCTCCTATCTGAACTCCGTTCTGCAGTGTCTACACTACAAACGAACCTGTCTACACATGCCCAAAAGATCGGCGATGTTGAAACTGCACTTACGGATTCCGATGGCCGCCTGACAGCAGTGGAGAAAGATGGAGTGGAGGCTCATGTTACTTATGAATGAGAGAAAGAGGAATTTGGCTTAAAACATTGGCTGAATAGCCACCCCAACTGATTTAAAGTGCCAATCACTAACCAAATACATTGTTAAGGTTAAAATGATTGATTTTACTTTTATGCCAAAAATGATTAGATTATTTAAAGATCTTGTTGCATGAAGTTATTCAGTAACTTTTCCACTGCAGATATATCAAAGTGGGGTTTATTTATAAACTAAATTTCGAGAGGATCACATGCTTATGATTGAACACAGCTGGTACCACATCAGCTCAGCACAATACACCAATCAGACGAATCCTGATTCACTATAAATTACCAGAGCTTTCTATTCCAGTCATCTTCCTCTTGAAGAATCCCGCCTTCCACCCCAACTCCTCCCCTTATCTAATAGGGCGGCTTGGTGGCTCAGTGGTTAGCACTGTTGCCTCACAGCAAGAACGCCTATGGTTCAGCCTCTCCCCGAGCTAGTCGGCGTTTCTGTGTGGAGTTTGCATGTTCTCCCTGTGTTCGCGTGGGTTTTCCCCAGGTCCTCTGGTTTCCTCCCACAGTAAAAAAAAAAAAAAAAAAAAACATAAGTAATTCGACTACTTTAAATGGCCTCTTAAGGCAACTCTAGTCAGATATATCTCATAACATTCACAAGTGGGGGGAGTTCTCGAGACTTACCTGAGCTCAAACTCTCCTCTCGCTCTTTAAACGGGAGGGAGCCCCGGGCTCAAGGATATTCTGAGCTCAGGGATTTCTCCCGGGACAGCATACCAAATACCCTTTATTATCAATCACCAGCTAAGTGTGAACTCTTGAAACTCAATTTGTGATCAGTAATATGCATTGCCAAGAACATAATGGAAAACATTAAAGACCATTTTAGAGTTGGTCTCACGCAATCACATGATGCAATTTAGCTGGTCAAAGTTCACCAAGCTTGAACTTTCCAATGCAGCGAACTGAGAAAATTGGCACATGAGCTTGTGTTTCCGAGCTGCCGCATTTGCATGTGTATGAATAGAAGTCTATGAGGAGAAAAGTGCAATGTGACTGTGGCTTAAATTTCATTTAATTTAAGGCAATTTGTTACACACCAGTCATCTTAATAAAAAAATATATGTATATATATATATATATGTATTTATTTATTTTTATAATTTTTTTTTTGGTCTTGTGGTCCAGGGTTCCATGTGTCAAATGATCTATCTACTCAAGTTTACAAGTTAGAAATCGGACCTATAGCCTTTTTTTTTTTTTTTTTTTCTAAAAGAAGGAGGGGAACAAAGTTTGTCTGTAGGCAGTTTCAGCTTGAAATGTGGAACAATGACATCAACAATGGCCGACAGCCAATGAAAGAGCAAGATACGATTCAAGGGAACTTTCAGACGGAGAAGTCATCTCTCAAACAATTCTGTCTTCTATAATCTTCTGTTTTTCTTTTCTTTTCTTTTGATGCAAAATCAATGCACACACTGCAAGCAATGCCAGTCTCACAAATGATAACCTTGTATTTGATATCTCCCAGTATCATTTCTTGTGAAAACGCAATATAAATGTTACAAAGCTGTTTGGGAGTGTTACTAGTGAAATATTGTGTTACGTATGCCAGTCAACAATTCATCATGAAACGGAATAAAACATGTCATGTAGTTTTGAGTATCATTAAATGTATGTGATTTCCCAAGGGGTTACAACTGGAAGGACATCCGCTGCGTCAAACATATGCCAGAATAGTTTGCAGATCATTCCACTGTGGGGACCCCTGAAAAATAAGCGACTAAGCTAAAGGAAAATTAATTTATATGAAAGGAAAGGATCCAACATCTTCAAAAATCGTGAAGTTTAAATGTATAGGCAGCATTACTAAGATATTTCAGAATGGACAAAAAAAAGCAAAACGGCAACTTCCATTTCATAAAAGGCATGCTTTCCTGACAGGTTGAAGCATTTGATTCCCCTCCTTCACTAAATTCTTCAGGATTTACTCCGCTCTTGGAAATCCACACCTGCAAAAAAGTTCAACTTCCAGTCGGTATTTTCCATCCAAAAAGAAAAAGGAACAGAAAGTGACCCCAGAACAATTCTGGCTGAAACATCCCATATTTATTCTCTTAATGGCACCTCTCATTACACCAGTGGCTTAAAAATGACTTCACAGCTTCCTTAATCTGAAAGACTCCGAACAAAAAGGGCCTGCCAGAGGTTTGCAAAACAGGTTTTAAATCCCACGTATTGGGTAACACATCCCGAATATTGTTCTGACTCCGGACGTGAGCTCAATTTACCCTTAAGAAGCCTGGGTCTCCAATGCGCTCTGGTCTTGTTTCAAAGTAAACTTGGGTTGGATTTAAAAAGTAATTGTTTCACAGATCCCAGCTTAAATCGGCCACACTAGACCACCAAGGTTGAACATTTGGTTTTTCTCTTAATTTTTTTTTTTTTTTGCTGTTTAACTTGGAGTTTGCCCAGATTTCTTCCAGGACAGCAATTCCTTGTAGAGGTTCAGACTCTACACCAGGCAAAGCAGCTGATTCCGCTGATCCACAATAAAAACATCAGGGTAGATCACGTGTTTACATATACTAATAGAGTCACACTTGGACTAGCGCTCTCATTTACTGGATTTTCTTACTTTGATATGATAGCATTAAAAGTAATACTGCTATCCATTCCCATACTGTTTTTGATTCCACAGAAAACATACGGTCAGAAACCAACACATAGAGTTCAACATAATTGAGGAGACCCTATTTTGAAAATGAATAGTTTCATCCATTTCTTAGTGAATATAGGTAATGTATTTTGGTGCTTTGAACAAAATAAATGTATTAAACTAATATATTTATCAAAATATGTTTTAAGTCACCGAACCTCTTTAGAAATAGAATGATTACACATTTAATACATACATTTAAATTCATGCAAAATATTGGGAAAACAATTACAAACTACTACATTCATTTATTCATTTTCTTTTAGCTTAGACCCTTTATTCATCAGGGATCACCACAGCAGAATGAACCACTAACTTATCTAGCGTATGTTTTACACAGCGCAACCCAGTACTGGAAACACTCATACACTCTAACATGCACACACATACACTACGGCCAGTTTAGGTTATTCAATTCACCTATACCACGTCTTTGGACTGTGGGGGAAACCAGAGCACTCAGAGGAAACCCACGCCAACACGAGGAGAACATGCAAACTCCACACAGAAATGCCAACTGACCCAGCCAGGACTCGAACTAGAGATCTTCTTGGTGTAAGGTGACAGTGCTAACCACTGAGCCCCAGTGCCACCCAAATTATAACATTTTAACAAATTTTTTTGTTTCTCTTGCACTTTAAATTTTTTTTCCTTTCATAGTTTTTAATATGGGTTTACAATTTTTGGACCGTTATCATAAGTTATTTTGTAAGATTAGCTCCAGATTTGGCTTCATTACTGACTAATCTAATGTGTATGCACAAATATAATATTGTAAAGCTTCCGATATACTACCTGACAAAAGTCTTGTCACCATTTAAGGGACAACAAATAATAACTTGACTTCTTGTTTTAATGAAAGACAAAGGCCTCTAGATTACACTTATTTTACCAAAATAAAATATAACCAAAGCTTGTTTTAAATTGTTTAATTAGGACAGTAAGGTCGGAATTCGCTTAGACAAAAGTCTTGTCACTTAACAGAAATAATGTACAGTATAAAGTCATGGTGCAGTAGAAAAAGAATTAATATTGTGCATGACTCCCATGAGCTTGATACATCTCTGGAATGACTTATTAATAAAGTCATCTGGAATGGCAAAGAAATCATTCTTGCAGGACTCCCAGAGTTCATTAAGACTGAATTAATCTTCAATGCCTCCTCCTTCATCTTACCCCAGTTGGGCTCAACAATGTTCATGTCTGGTGACTGGGCTGGCCAATCATGGAGCACCTTGACCTTCTTTGCTTTCAGGAACTTCGATTCCTCCTGATGACTTCTGCAGTGTTTGTGATGATTGGGATGCAGTTCAACAGATGATTTAAACTGAAGAATCTGCCTTCTGCCACTTTTTTACAAAAGATCAATAAAAAGTCAAGTTATTATTTGTTGTTTTTACAACTGGGATCCACGACAAGACTTTTGTCAGGTAGTGTAGAAAAAAGTAACTTAAATGAGAGATTTGAGCGGGTTGTACTCATATATGTTAAGCGCTGTACTTAAAAACTCATAACCACAACCACAAATATAAATAATGATGCACACATATTTTCTTTCTCAAATGTTTACATTCAATTAAGATATACCTGATATGCAATACATGTTCAGTCATATCTGTATGCTTATTTTTGAGTTGTAATTAATCTGCACCAGCTGTTTCATTTCACTATAAACTGCTGAGAAAAGAAAGATCTAGATGTGTCCCTTTTTGGCTGTTCGATTTCATGGCAAAACATGTTGGAAGCCTAAAAGGCACATGCTTTTGCAAAAGGCAAAATTTGATCCATTTCGATAACCAAAACAGCAGTGGTTGACTGCAGGCTACACTGTAAAAACTCCATGAATCAGTATTTTACAATATTTTGTGATTGATGTTTTACTTATGTATGCTTTTGAATTGCATTGTGGGACCCTAATCTTTCTTCCAACAACTTTTAACTTTAAAAAGTTATAAAAAGTGACTTTTATTGACACTTTAAATAGTTTAAAATGATATTTCAAGAGTTCACATTTAGATAATGCTCGACTATGATAGCAGGTTTGGCATGCTGTCCCGGGAGAGAACCCTGAGCTCGGAAATAGATGAACCCAAGGTCAATCAGCATTAGGAGGGATATGAGATCCGGTGTTTCTCGAGTGCCCCCATTGTACTATATCTAATATGTGGTTCTGATTGATTTAGTATGAATGTGTTAAGTGCTTGTGACTGTTGTTACAATTTGTTTATGTGCATGTTTTTACACTGTGGGGGGAAAATCAAAGAACCTGGGGAAAACCCACGCAAACACGGGGAGAACATGCAAACTCCACGCAGGGAGTGCTCGATTAGAACTTAAGCCTGTGGCCCTGCGAGGCAGCGGTGCTAGCTGCTGAGCCACCGTGTTGCCCAATCATGGAAAGACAGAGAAGTGGGGGGTGAGTGAGGGGGGAGATTTCTGAAAACTAAGATGTGGAATGAAGTTTAGGCAGGATATATATAGTAGTTTTGGGATGATCTAGTTAATGATTAGCGATAGGAAACAGCTGAAGTCAATCATATCACGTGCTCCTCTCGAAATTAGTTTGTGAAACTTCACTTTGTCTTGGTTGGATTTGTGTATTATGCTACAAAAAGCTTGTAATAAACTGCCAGTACATTTTCTGTTGTTTTACACACTTATTTTTCAATATATTACTTCTTAAATGTTGTATTATTTCAAACTGTTTTATGTCATACTAAAATGTCAATAAAAGTCACTTTGTTAAACTGTAGATGTGAATTTTCAACATCGAAAGTCAACAGAGCAGAGATCAAGTCTAATAATGCAATTCACAACAGAAACACAAAATACATAGTGCAGAAAAGTGTACAAAGTGACATTGACTTCCACTGGCCTGGCATGCATAAAACAACACTTTTAGTCATTTAGTGTTGTCTCTACTCCAAACCTGGTTTAAAACTGTCGATGCCTAAAAAGTTTGACCCCTTTTCTATCTGCATGTGGTTATAAAAATGGGTCAGGAGCTTTGAATTTACATGTCTGGTTTACCCAACCCACCTCTTTTCTATCCCCGATGAGCACATTGAAATGGGATGGGGAAATTGAGATATAGAGCCCAGATTTACCACTCTTTAGATAATGTTATCATTTTTCCCCAACCAGAAATATCTATGATTGGCACATCGAATGCTTTAAGCGATTACACACCCCTTTCTCCTTTTGCACCACCAGAATCATTGGACATGAACTGCTGAATGGTTTGATAAATCGGAGGCGATGTGAAAAGACGGAGAGGCCCAGACTACAGCAGATGGCTGAAACCCAATCCTCCACGATGCTAGCCAGACCGGCTCGGTATTTTTCCTCTTTGCAAATGTACCATAGATTTGGAAATACAACAACAATGAAATCCTGGTGTCAGCAAAACATCTGAGAACTGGAGCATGGGAAGCACACAGGAGAGAGTGGCCAGGTTGGCCGTGTTCGCCTCGCTGTGGTCGTGTGGGTTGGAAAAAAACGTGTCTATTCAAGTGAGAATGTCCCTCATGTCTTTTTACTCACTGAGACAAGTGTGTCTCCACCAGACCACAGGCATGAGCCTTTACAAGACATCACCCAAAGGGTTTATTTCTGTTACATGTCTCTTCCGAAATGTTAGTAAAGACAGAAAAGACTTTCATCAGTAAATTACGAGCTGAATGTTCACAGGCTTCGCAATGATTTTCCACTCATTTGGGCATTAAAATAGCCATATCGACTGGCGTACAACTTGCATGGCTGCCGTTTGTCCTGAGTTTACATGTAAATCAGATTAGATGAACTACTTTCTACTTTATGAGGATTAATGTACACACGGTACAGTCTGAGGCCGCATTCCAAATCTAATTTATTAACCAATTTGAGGATTTGTAAACAATTAAACAAAGAAAAGGAACGCGAAGCAAAATGGGAGAGAATGGTTTTACATTCTGTACTATGTGTAGCGCACTAATCAAATAAGTACACTGAAGCAAGAACCTTTATAAATTAAAAAGACAAAGTTTTCAGGGATAAAGTTAGACATTGTGTTTTCACCTTTGAACAAACCTTTTTTTTTTTTTGCAATTTACATTATAACACACTTATCATGTGATGCTGAGTCATTGATTTGATTTAATAACTGTTAATTTTGTCATGGTCACATGTTGGCGTGTTTGGTCTTGGTGGAATAAATCTGCTACACTGCTGCTGCTTTTGCATAGCAAGAGCGGAGACTTGATACTGGCAGTATATTCACAGACGTGCTATCTGAGAATATAATGCACTACTACAAACATAACATGTATGAAACCCCATAGCAGATCTATACACAGGTCGAGATGGGGTGGACGAGCGTACACTAGCGACAGCAACCGATCACCTGCACCTTGAAGAAAATAATGTGAGTGGAAGCAGATTGGATTGGATTCATGACAAAACTTTGTATTTATTCAGCTGTACTCTCAAACTGTGAAACAAACATTTATTTAATAAAAAACATTATTTGTATGTATGTATGTATGTATGTATGTATGTATGTTTTATTATTATTATCATTATTATTATTATTATTATCATTACTAAATATTTAATTTTAAAAAGCTTTTTTTATCAGTGTTTTTTTTTATTTGAAGTTCAACTTAATAATATAAATTATAATTTATATTTTATGCACAACGTATGATTCCCTGCCACAAATTCAGCTAAAGTTTTTGTTTATTTTGTAATTATTTAGTTATTTTGCTTGTTTACTAAATAAATTATTATCTGTTTCCACTAGTGGTCTCCACTTTTAGTCTCCACTACACAAAAAATGTTGACAACTTGACTCAAATGAGTTTACTCAACTTTAAATCGAGTCAATAGCAGTAGTTGGGTTGAAAGTTAAGTCAACTCAAAAATGTCCTGAAGTTGGTTGCCTTACAATTTTAACTTTTTTTTTTTTTTTACAGTGAATAGCGTACATACGGAGCGCGTATGTAAATCTCTATATTAAAAGAACCCCGTTTTCTGACTGCTTAATGTACTTTAATATACACAAACATTTGATTTGCTGAAATTATGTTACAGTGATGTTTGTTTGTTAAATGGAAAACGAGTATTTCCACTTACGCTTTCCACCTCAGTTTTTAGTTGCATTTATTTGATATATAATTATGTTATTGACAGTAAAGCATTCAAAGTGATGCTGATGGTATTGTGATTCTGCATGTACGCACATTTGCTTTCATTAATCTAGTCAGAGTACAATTTTCAAGCTATGGAGACACCAAAGCTTCAGACTGAAAAGATTAAGCATCTCAAACCACAGCTTTTACATGAACACAGTGGAAGAAGAGGTCACCAAAAAGGTGTTTACTTGTCACCCGTGTCAAGTGAGGAAGGCAGCAGGGTGTCAGGCGCAGTGTTTTGCTGCTTGTTATTGAGAAGACAGCTGGAGTACAATGGCACACTCACCCCTCGACTCCCACAGGTGCACCAGTCTGTCACAACAATCCCTGCACTCATTCACTCAGGGCCAATGACCTCTAACATTACTCTCTTTGAGAAATATTCACCTCCCTTGTCTTGACCACTCAAAATAGCATCCGACACAAACTGTTAAACAAAACATTTGAACATTTGATGGCATCACGTTACGCAGCATTCTCCATGTGAACTGCTCTTAAAAACTGTATATGTCGCCTATCTATAATTTACACTTTGACTCCACCCTGTGTTCAAAAAGAATACTGCAACAAGGAGAACATTGAATTGAAGACCGTATATTGAAGATGCCTACTTTGATCCACAGCTAAAACACAAATTTGGTGAACATTAGATATTTTGTTAGATTTCAATTTCTTGACATAAAGTGAGATTTAAACTTACTTAAGATATTACCTCTTGGTGATCTTACAAAATGAAACCGTTATCACTTCAGGAGACAACATGATCATTTACAGACCAAACAGAATGAATTGTAGTTTTAGATACACGTAGACACGTGACGAGACATTAACAAGGCGCGATATCCTGTCACGTACGTGGTCAGAAAAATATAGTCGGAGTCACGTATTTACAGTGAGCCTGTGTTGCTTACTAATGCTTTTATTAGTAGGAAATATGTCATTTCTGATATACAGACACAATTCATTCAGCACTTTTATGACTGCTGCAACATAATGTGTAAAAATAGTTAGTTTATGGCCAAATATAATTCATTCCTTGATGGGAAGCTTCATAATGTTGTGAACGCAATCAGGTAGGCCTAATAATTTTGTATCGTAAATCATTTCAGTTTGTTGCACAATCGTTTTGCAAACAGGAAGAGCCAAGTATTATTTTGTTGTAGCTACTTGTGTGGTTTTTGTAGTCTTTCAAAGTACAGCTGAAAAAAAAAAAAGAGAAAATACTACATCATTTGTGTGTGAATATTACTAAAAACATTTGCAGAAAATTCACCGAAGAAAGGACATCCCCTGGTGAATTGCCTAATCTTATGCATGTTCTGGACCCAGTCAGTGTCGTGCATTTGTAAGCATGTTGACACAGGCTTTAATATTTACGTTAGCCATGTTTCCTGTGCTGTCAATTAACTTTATCCTGAGACTGGATCCTATCATACTCGCAGGGTGCAATCAGGTTTTATTGTCAGTGAATCTTGCATGCATAAGGAATATCCACTCATTACACAAATTAATTAAAATTTTAAATAATTAATTAATTGCATGATCTGTTTATTACTGGATTTGCAGTTATTTGCATATGCATAGGCCTAAGTGAATCTTACACCAGGTCTCTGGCTGCATTTCACTCCAGTTTTGCAAATTTCCCTCTTTATTTTCCCTCGCAGTAATCCCTGCCACCATTTTAAAGTGAGTTACAGTTCATCAAGTATTTGAGGGAATCTAATAAGGACATTCACTTATTGACCCCTCGATTTTGACCAAGGAAGCAAGTCTTCTTCATATGTGCCCGCTAGCACCTATATGTCCCAGAACGTAATGTAATTGTGATGTCACAATAGTGTAGTTTCCAAAGCTGCATTTCAATTAATGGAGTTAATTGTGTAGTTTCCAAGGCTGCGCCGGCAGCTAGCTCTCTGCAACTCTCACATGGTCGCCCACTGAAGCTAAGCAGGGCTGCGCCCAGTCAGTACCTGGACGGGAGACCACATGCAAAAGCTGGGTTGCTGCCGGAAGTGGTGTTAGTAAAGGCCAGCAGGGGGCGCCCAACCTGCGTCTGTGTGGGTCCTAATGCCCAGCATAGTGACGGGGACTCTATACTGCTCAATGAGCGCCGTCTTTCAGATGAGACGTTAAACAGAGGTCCTGACTCTCTGTGGTTGGTAAAAATCCCAGAATAACCCCGATATGCTGGCCAAATCTGCCCTCTGTCCATCATGGCCTCCTAACCATCCCCATATCATAATTGGCTTAATCACTCTAGCTGTGTCCCAAATGACACACTATACACTATGCACTTATGCACTATGTACTTATGCACTTACACACTCAACAGCAAAGTATATGTATGTAGTGCTGTCCCAAATGGAACACTAATGGCTTTTTTACTAAGCGGAAGTTCAAACCGTTTCCCTGATGACGTTTGACGGTCGCCAAATTAGAGAAATAAATGACCAAAATTCCTAATTATACCTGGCATGAGTATAACCGCATTCACCATCGGGAGGCGCTATAATCACTCTCGTAGGAGAAATTTGCTTTCACAGTCCAAAATAAATAAAGTTATCCAACACGTGTGCACGATAGCTCCGCCCCTTCCGTTACGTGCACGAAGCTCCAGTCGTTGAGTGTGTGAAGTGTCCATCATTACACACTTCATATTACCGCTGGAATGAGTGCATCATCCGGGTAATTAAAGTGCACTTATTATTTTTAGAGTTTTCAGTGTGAACGCACTTATTACACTATTTATACTACAAAATGGCGTAGAAAAGTGCACAAGTATGCCATTTGGGACGTAGCTTCTGTCTCCTCTCCACCAATCAGCTGGTGTGTGGTGTGCGGTCTGGCGCAAAATGGCTGCCGTCGCGTCATCCAGGTGGATGCTGCACACTAGTGGTGGATGAGGAGATCCCCCCTATTAAGTAAAGCGCTTTGAGTGCCCAGAAAAGCGCTTTATAAATGTAAGGGATTATTATTATTAATTATTATTATTATTCAATCCATTTTTTATGCCCCTCACTCATTAATTTCCCAATCACCTATTCTGGATCAAATAAGTGCTGGAGTAGACATATAAACCGGTTCGCTCCCTTGGTCAGTATTAAGGGATTGAGGGTATGTCCACGTACACTTCCATTATAAATTCAGATATTCCACCAGTAGTTGTGACTTGTATAACGTTTCCAATGACGTACAAAGTCAAGGAGATGGAAGGAAGTTACTGAGTGAAGGTCGTTTTGCACATCATTCCCTCAGACTAATGGTAAGAGGGCCTTAGTTAAGAATATTGTGGCTGAAGCCATCAAACTGACATTATGAGGACAGCCACTCTAAATGTGGAAGCAAATGGTCAGTCTTTGATGGAAAAAAAAAAAAAAAAAAATATATATATATATATATATATATATATATATATATATATATATACATATATATATATTAAATTAACCAGGATAAATTTGCACAGATAAATTGTTCACCTAAAGAATAACAATGTGTGCTAGCAAAATAAACAGGTTTCAACTTTAGCTTTGCTGTGTTGCTGTTGTGAATCATACAATTAAAGATAGATCTGTAATTTGATAATTACGCAGAGCTTTTTTACACCGGCAGTCATTAGGAAGCCACAGTCAATGACAAGGTCCCTGCTGATGTTCGTTAATTGGGGTCCTTTCAATTATCAGAGTTCACTGTGTTAGTAACTCTCATTTGAGTAAGAGCCATTGTCCGCTGACTCAGAACAAGTGAACCAAATGACATGATTCATTCATTTAGTCCTGTGTCTCTACAAAGATGAGTGTATCAACTCACTTTATGAATTTTCACAGCTCACAGTAGGAGAGTGTTTTCAGAGAGACCGCAGTTCCCAGAACACCGTGCCATGCCATTAAGACGTAAACGAGTGAGGGGAGACCGTGAGACTGAGTTTGCGTTTAACACTAATATGTTCAGGTTGTAGAGAGCCAAGCTTCCACCACACGTTGCCACCCAGCAAATGTAATTACCTCCCTGCTGAGGGACACGGTCAGGCATGTAAAGTGAGAAAAGCAGGTTCGTGCGGTCTGTAACTCATCAGATGTTCCTGGCATCGTAATTAATCAGTTCCCTCAAGATTGTGATACGAGTCCTTCGAAAATTGCATTGATGGAGGGTTTAATAGATAGGGAAAAACAACAGGCTTCCCGTTTAAGGCAAATACCTTTGGGAAAATGGTTCTTGGGAGCAGGTGGAGACGTTGGGGCGGTAATTAAAGTGTTAGCATGTAGCATTTTTATTCTTCACGATTTACAGGTTGTTTTTTTTATTGTTACAATTTGTCATGCTTCATCTTTGAGCTTTCTTGTTCTGTTAAACACAAAAGAAGAAGAAATCTGGAAATCATTGACTTACAGATTTCTTAAAAATATCTTTTGTTTCAACAGAAGAAATGAACTCATTAAGGTATCAAACCACTTGAGGATGAGTAAGGGGTGAACTATCCCTTTAATAGCAATAAAAGCACAAATTCCATAATTCATGGTGACTATCACGTCTGTTTTCAAAAAATATTCTGCATAAAATTAACATCATAAAATGTAATGAATATTAAAGTCAACGGGCGACATGGTGGCTCAATGGTTAGCACTGTCACCTCACAGCAAGAAGGTCGCTGGTTCGAGCCTCGGCTGGGTCAGTTGGCATTTCAGTGTGGCGTTTGCATGTTCTCCTCGTGTTCGCATTGGTTTCCTCCGGGTGCTCCGGTTTATCCCACAGTCTCAAGACATGTGCTGTAGGTGAATGCGTTAATCTAAATTGGCTGTGGTGTATGTGTGTGAATGTGAGAGTTTTTGGGTGTTTCCCAGTACTGAGTTGCAGCTTGAAGGGCATTTGCTGTATAAAACCTATGCTGGATAAGTTGGCGGTTGAATGAATAAATGAAGTCAACAAATGTCTGGAAGAATCTGTTGTGATTGTAGAGGAAAATTACATATTAATAATATAGTATTGGGGGCCACGGTGGCGTAGTGAGTAGCACGTTCGCCTCACAGCAAGAAGGTTGCTGGTTCGAGCCTCGGCTGGGCCAGTTGGCATTTCTGTGTGGAGTTTTCATGTTCTCCTCGTGTTTGTATGGGTTTCCTCCGAGTGCTCCGGTTTCCCCCACAAGTCCAAAGACATGCGGTACAGGTGAATTGGGTAAGCTAAATTGTCCGTAGTGTATGAGTGTGGATGGATGGTTGCATCCGCTGCGTAAAACAAATGCTGGATAAGTTGACGGTTCATTCCGCTGTGGTGACCCCAGATTAATAAAGGGACTAAGCCGAAAAGAAAATGAATGAATGAATAATATAGTATTGGTTATAATAAAAAAAATCTAATAATACAATTAAACTAAAAATAACTCAATACATTTACGATCACCCAAAAACAGAATCATCACCTGGGCTACAACCAAGCAAACAGATTAGGAGGTTCACATTGGTTAATTACAACATCATTATGTTTCAGCTGGTAACAACTAGCTATTTTTAACAAGTAGCTGGTTATACAGTTAGGTCCATAAATAATGGGACATTGACACAATTCTAACAGTTTTGGCGCTGTAAACAAACACAGTGGATTTGAAATGAAATGAACAAAATGTGGGGCGCCACGGTGGCGTAGTGAGTAGCACGTTCACCTCACAGCAAGAAGGTCGCTGGTTCGAGCCCCGGCTGGGTCAGTTGGCATTTCTGTGTGGAGTTTGCATGGTCTCCCTGTGGTTGTGTGGGTTTCCTCCGGGTGCTCCGGTTTCCCCCACAAGTCCAAAGACGTGGTACAGGTGAATTGGGTAAGCTAAATTGTTCGTAGTGTATGAGTGTGAATGTGTGTGTATGGATGTTTCCCAGAGATGGGTTGCGGCTGGAAGGGCATCCGCTGCGTAAAAAATATGCTGGATAAGTTGGCGGTTGATTCCGCTGTGGCGACCCCGGATTAATAAAGGGACTAAGCTGACAAGAAAATGAATGAATGAATGAATGAACAAAATTTGCTGTAGCTGCAAACTGTCAGCTTTAATTTGAGGAATTCCAAATTAGGTGAACGGTGTAGGAATTGCCTCCTACTTGTTAAGAGTACAGAATAATAATCATAAATCACTTTTTAACACTTGGTTGTAGATCCTTTGAGGTCAATTACAGCCTGAAGTCTACATCGCCAGTTAGTGGGTTTCACTCCTGGTGGTGCTCTTACAGGCCTCTAACTCTTGCTTGCTTTTGGGGCATCTTCCCTTCAGTTTTGTCTTCAGTAAGTGAAATGCATGCTCAACCGGATTCAGGTCAGGTGACTGACTTGGCCATTGCATAACATTCCACTTCTTTCCTTTCAAAATCTCTTTGGTTGCTTTTGCAGTATGCTTTGGGTCATTCTCCATCTGCGCTGTGAAACGCCGTCCAATGATTTCTGAAGTTCCATTGACAGCCATACATGCCCACGCCATGTCACTACTACAACCATGTCTCACTGCTTAGAATCATGAGCAGTTCCTTTCCTTCTCCATACTCTTCTCTTACCATCACTCTGGTACAAGTTGATCTTGATCTCATCTGTTCATACGATGTTGTTCCAACACTGTGAAGGCTTTTTTAGAACTCTAATCTGGCCTTCCTGTTTTTGAAGCTCACCAATGGTTTACATATTGAGGTGAACCCTCTGTATTCACTTTGCTATAGTCTCCTCTTGATTGTTGACTTTGACACACATACATCTACCATTGGGAAGTGTTCTTGATCTGGCCAACGGTTGTGAAGGGTGTTTTTTTTCACCAGGGAAAGAATTCTTCGGTCATCTACCACAGTTGTTTCTGGGTGGGTCTTCCGGGTCTTTTGGTGTTGCTGAGCTTACTGGTGTGTTCTTTCTTTTTAAGAATGTTTCAAACAGTTGTTTAGTCCATGCCTAATGCTTTTGCTATCTCTCTGATGGTGTTTTTTTTTTCCAGCTTAATAATGGCTTGCTTGATTTCGAATGCGAATAGCACACTTAAAATAAACTCTGGACCTTTTATCTGCTCATTGCAATTGGGATAATTCAATTCAATTCAATTCATCTTTATTTGTATAGCGCTTTTACAATGTAGATTGTGTCAAAGCAGCTTCACATGCATTATAAAAAATTGAAACAGTGTCAGTCCAGTTTTCAGTGTTGAAGTTCAGTTTAGTTCATTTCAGCGTGGTTTAATAATCACTGCTGAGAGTCCAAACACTGAAGATTAATCCATCGGTGCGCAGCCCTACAAGTCCCGAACCATGCAAGCCAGAGGCGACAGCGGCGAGGAAAAAACTTCACCAATTGGCGAAAGTGAAGAATTAAAAAACCTCGAGAGAAACCAGGCTCAGTTGGGCACGACCATTTCTCCTATGGCCAGACGTCTTGTGCAGAGCTGCAGTCTATGGCGCCGGGGCTGGAGAACGCTGGACATCCATCATGGAGAGACCACAGGCGGGTCACCGGCTGGTCAACAGGCTGGCCTTTTGGGAACAATGCGAGGACTCGTCTGTCACAGGGATCGTCTTACAGGAAACTGTCTCATGCTCTCCATTCCTCCATAACCACCACAGCAGCTGCTCAGGATACGGCATGGTCCAGGATTATGGAAACCTCGGGAATAATAAAAAACAGACTAACATGAGCAGAGATGCCATTCAAATTATAATGCGTTTTGGGAAGTGTTCCCGGCTCCGGTTGCCCTAAATAATGCAGACTAACAATCCTTTAGAGGATTTGGATTCCAAAGCATTTGTGTTTTATGTGTATGCTAATGTAAAGAGATGTGTCTTTAATCTAGTTTTAAACTGACAGAGTGTGTCTGCTTCCCGAACTGTGCTAGGAAGGCTGTTCCAGAGTTTAGGTGCCAGATAAGAGAAAGATCTACCACCTACAGTTGATTTTGATATTCTGGGAATGATCAATTGTCCAGAATTAATTGAGCGTAGCGGACGTGATGGGCTATAATAAATCAGGAGCTCCTGCAAATACTGGGGAGCCAAGCCGTTCAGGGCTTTGTAGGTAGTCAGTAAGATTTTAAAATTTATACGATATTTAATAGGGAGCCAATGCAATGCTGAAAGAACTGGAGTAATATGATCATATTTCTTTGTTCTAGAAAGCACTCTAGCAGCTGCATTTTGAACTAGCTGAAGTTTGTTTATCAGGCTAACAGGGCAGCCGCCTAGTAATGCATTACAGTAATCCAATCGAGACGTCATGAAAGCATGAATGAGCTTTTCCGCATCAGACATTGATAGCATGTGTCGAAGTTTGGCAATATTTTTAAGATGAAAAATGAGGGAATAACACACACCTGGCCATAAAACAGCTTAAAAGCCATTTGTCCAATTACTTTTGGACCCTTAACTAGTGGGAGGCACATTTGAGAACTGTTGTAATTCCTACACCGTTCACCAGATTTGGATGTAAATACCCTCAGATTAAAGCGACCAGTCTGCAGTTAAAGCACATCTTGATCGTTTAATTTCAAATCCATTGTGTTGGTGTGTAGAGCCAAAAATTTTATAATTGTGTCGATGTCCCAATATGTATGGACCTAACTACATGTGACAAGTAGCTTCTCATTTCTTAAACAACCATGTCAGAAGACACATCCTGTGATCTTGAAAAAAGATCTGTCATGTCTGTTTCATAAAAGGCACTTAATAATTATTGATTGTTTGAACAGCTAGGGAAAACAAATGTAATAAAACAACAGTAGAACTCACTGCTATGTTTAATAGTGAAAGTAAGAGCATTTTCACATGCACAATATGACAGAAACTCAAGGGATTCAGACTAAACAACTGTGTAGCCTTGTATCGGCAAACCAAGTATCTGTGAAGCTAATCAGAACAAAGATTGGACTCTAGAGCAATAGAGGAAGATCATGTGGTGTGATGAGCTCAGATTTATTTTGTTCCTTTGTTCCTGACTGACATAAGAGTAAGATGTTGGTGAAGTGATGCGCCTATCATGACAAGTTCCTACCGCACAAGTGTGCTGGGCAGTGCTGTGATCTGGGGATGCTGCAGTTGCTCAGCTTTAGATTAAAGGGCACCTTTGATGAAAAATCTACGTTTTAAGCTGTTTGGACAAACATATGTGTAGGTATAGTGTATAGAGCCTCATATTGGGGTGATATAAACACACCCAGTCCTTTTTTTTTCAATTTAACAACATAAAAACGGTGGACCAATTGAAGCGGTTTTGAGAACGGCCGCAACTTTACGTAGGAGTGCGGTCCCCCCGCCCACCCATATTGATTGACAGGCTCGCATTACCATATCCTCAGTTTGTTGTTTCACGTCCGCCATTTCTTAGTGTTAGTTGAAGCGATGCCAAAGGAACACCCTTGCGCTGTTTTTGGATGCAAGGCTCAACACAAGAGCCTTCATCGTCTTCCTGGAAATGAGCAACAGAGGCTTGAGTGGCTAAGTTTTATCTTTAACGATCAGGTGCCTGAAAACGTACCTAAACTGACGTATGTTTGCGCTAACCATTTTAGAGCAGACTGCTTTGAGAATGCAGGACAATTCCACTCGTGATTTGCGAATAAATTGTTTTTGAAAAATGGATCATTTCCAACAATCCGCGATCATTTTTGCATATAAATCATACCAATGCAGTGTTTATCTTAGCGGATATCTTTATGTCTTGTCTGTATTTGTTTGTAGAACTCTGATATGGCGAAATTTATCAAACGCATTACGGATGATGCATGCATCGTTACATAGCGGCTGTAAAACTGTACAAAGACATAAATGATTTTGTAACTCCAATTTTGACACATTCTGGCTCATTCGGATTATTGATTCCTCAACAGTCGTCTCTGCTTGTTCTGTGTCCGAGTCCGGGTCGTACACGTACGGCTGAATGCTTCTCTCTGTCTGCCTGTCTGTTGCCGTACACAAAGCAGGGGCGCTCTTGGCTCCGCCCCCTTGTTAAGATTGGCGGAAAGTCAAAACTTATTTTCATGTGAAGCAACACACCCCTAAAACAGCGACCTGTGTACACGCCCCCAAAATTACACTTTTTAACACATTATAATAAATGGAATTGTGTTTTGATCTGAACAGACTGGCACACACAGAACAACCATCGTAGTGATATAAAATCTTTAAAAAGGGTTAATGTATGTGCCCTTTAAGCAATGTTATGTGCCCAAAGAATGAGGTCAGCTGAATATACTGAATGACCAGGTTATTTCTGTATACTATTTTTAGTATTTTTCCCTGATGGCAAGGGCATATTCCAAGATGAGGATTAAACAGGTTCAGATTGTTAAAGAGTTGTTCAGGGAGCGGAATACAAACTTTTTACACATGGATTGGCCACAACAGAGTCCAGACCTTAACCTTACTGAGAATCCTTGAGATGTGATACAGATGATTTTGCGCAGCTGTCCGAATCTCCAACCGTCAATCCAAGATCTTGCACAAAGATTTATGCAACTCTGGATGGGAATATGTATTGTGCCATTGCAGAAGTATATTGAAAAGTTGATATGAACAATGCATGCTGTAAGACAACGCTTAAGGCAGTCTAATTAATGTAGTATTTGAGTGTGATTTTGTTGGACAGGCAGTTTATATAAATGCTAACATGAAAAAGTAAATAAAATTAAAATATATGCAATTGCTTAGTCTGTTAATATGATTCATGTGTGTGTGTGTGTTTTTGTGACATGTTAGGACACAAATCTGTGTAATGACACAGGTATGACACAGTTATTACAAAAAGGAGGTGAAATATGAGGACATTGGTGACGTACTCATTTCTCAAAAAGCTTATAAATCCCACAGAATGAGTTTAATCAGAGAGTAAAATCTGCATACAGTCTCCTGTGATGGTTGGGTTTAGGGGTGGGGTGGGGTGAGGGCAATATAATATACGGTTTGGGCAGTATAAAATGAATGGAACCCTATGCAATGTACCCACTTTTCACAAAAACAAACGTGTGTGTGTGTGTTTGTGTGTTTATGGGTTTATTGGTTTACCAGACAGTTAAAATAATTAATTTTCAATCAACCACTTAATCAAATCCCATAGGTGCAGACTATTAATAATTACATGCCAGTTAACTGACCATTACTATTAGTAAATTAGATTTTGTCCTCATGGTGGCGTCAGGTAATGGTCTGTCTCTGGTTTTCTGGGGAAGCTCTGCAGGTGGCATGCAGCACTTAAAAGAGTTGAGACATTGGCATCTATGTTCATCAAGATAATGCAGTCTGAAATAATGCAAGATGATCAAATCTATTCCTGTTTGCGTGTGCTGCAAAGGATATGTAAAGATGTCATCTGTAAACACAAGTAATATAGTTTACGCCTCGCTGGTCAGACAAGAGATGGATAATGGACAAGGCTCAAGGGACAATTTCTCCAGAGGGATTCTCTAAAACTCAAAGAAAAAGAAAAAAAATAACTATAGATGTGAAGCTGAGCCTGATGTAGAAGTAAAATAGAGTGACAGTCTGAACAATTGCTAGGCGCATAAAGAGGGAGAAAAAAAAACTGACAGACAGTTAAATAGCTGCGCATTTGATAAGATGCATTGTAGAAAGATATCATTTTCAAAAGACAAGTCGCTATATCTACTATAAAATGGCCGGATTTTATTTATTGAAGAAATATTATATAGTATAGTCTCTATATAGGTTTTTTATATAGATATATTACTGGTCATCGAATAGTTTACAACCTTATAATACTCTGAAAAGGTTCGATTTGGTCTTTAAATGATACATAACTGATATCATAACAATAGAAACCACTACCATATGTTATAATAATTTCAGCAAGTATACTGAAAACAGAACAGGGCCATTAACAGAGCCTTGTGGCATTGCATATTTATTGGTGTAAATACTTATATTCCTATTCTATTCTGTTCTACTCCTATTTTGAAAAACAAAATTGTAATGATTGGACAGGTAGGATCTAAAAACCATCTTAATGCTCTAAATACCAGTAAAGTTTGTAAGCAATCTATGAGTAGATTATAATGTCAAATACTTAATTTTTAGATCCGTTAACATCAATGGGATTTAGGGCGTACTCACACTATGCTATCCGAGCCATGCTCAGGTACAGTTGGCCGGCCCTGGCCCGGTTGGAAGAGGTGTGCCTGAGCGCGGTTCACTTGGGCTTGAGCCCGAAACTGAAGAGGGGACGTGACTTTTGGGGACTGTTTCATATGGATTTATTAATCATTTGTACTGTTTAATGAATGCAAACTGTCGTAAATTATTAACAACGCAAACCCCTCTCTGCACGACAGCTGCGCCTTTAGTAAACCTTCTAATTCTTGCAGCACGAGGACTTTATGATTGTTTATGAGCGTCAGCAGTAGCTGATCTGTTCAGCAGAATAT
Source organism: Danio albolineatus (assembly GCA_903798035.1). NCBI lineage: Eukaryota > Metazoa > Chordata > Actinopteri > Cypriniformes > Danionidae > Danio > Danio albolineatus. The sequence continues at coordinate 1,568,180 of CAIGQQ010034267.1, forward strand.
TTGACTTTGTGTCACTGTATATCAAACGACTAAAATGATATAATGATATAAAGAAATCTCCACTGAAATCTCCGAGAGCGCTTCTCTTACACTGAACAGCGCATCATCGATGACGTAAGCGTGCTCAGGCCCGAATGCAATGTGATTGCGGGCCATCAGGGGAGACGGAAGGAGGGACAAGCGTGCTTTGGCCCGTTTAAAAGGAATTGTACATAGTGTGAGTACGCCCTTAATATGCAGCCTTGGTCCAAAAAGAAATTTATAAACTATTTGATATTTTTAACTTTTTCATTTCCCCATTTCCCCATCATAAATCTCTTTATGAAACTCTGAATTCATTATTTTTCTGTAACAAAGAGACAACTAGATTTTTTTTTTTTTGTGATCTAGAGATAAAGACAAATTGATATTATTGAAAAAAGATCTGCTACAGGCTGCATTCTTCAGTAATTTAGTTGCAATTAAATCTACTGAACACTGAACTGGTTAAGATATACATTAGCTATACACATTTTCAGATCTTCCTTTCCTAAAGTTCTAAAGCATTCTAGACGGACAGACAGACAGACAGACAGACAGACAGACAGACAGACAGACAGATAGATAGATAGATAGATAGATTGATTGATTGTGGATAGATGAATGGATTTTTTTTTAAATATGAAAATTAAATAAATTAAACCACGTTAGATGATCTGTTTCTGTCTACATATTTCTATATTTTATTGTTGAGTCTTTGAAATGTCTAAAATGTTATTTCTCTGATAACGAAGGGGATGCATCACAAACAGGCTGACAGGGATTTTGAACCAATGACTTCTGGAAGTTGTACAAAAACCTCTTTGAAGATGTAGCTGACGGCACATAAAAGAGCCCTCAGGCTTTCTGTAAATCTATCTTGACACAAAGGGACTGATAAGATGAACAGAATTCATGCCTGTTTGGAAAATCGAAGCACAAGCATAATAGTTTGTGACTCAGTAATCGCATGCCTGACAAAAGCTTTGCTGACCTTCATTCTCTGTAGAATGGTGTATCTCTCCAACATTACACTGCTAAATTATTGACAACTCACATATGATCTTTTAATGCATGTTTGTCATTATATATACATATATAATCTTTCTGTAGAAAGTTTCCTTTCAAAGCTGAGACATACCAAGATGATGGTTGGCTGCTGGGCAGTGTTGAGTTGTTGGTCATCTGTCCAGCTGGATTGGTTTGTTCTGAAACATCACCTCGTCAGTTCGCCTGATTCATTATGTACAATCTGCATCAGCCATCCGTGAAAAAGAATGCTCTGATTGGCTGTTAAGCTACCAATCGGAGCGCAATAACAAAAACTGAAGTGTTATCCATTCATTTTCTTTTCGGATTAGTCCCTTTATTAATCTGGGGTCGCCACAACGGAATGAATCGCCAACTTATCCAGCATATGTTTTACGCAGCGAATGCCCTTCAAACTGCAACCCATCACTGGGAAAACTGAAGTGACATATCTAAGCAAATAACACAAATCATGAGGGAACACAAAGACGTTGACTGTCATTTCACAGCATTTCTCATATATTTGCAAATGATATGGATTAAACATTAAATTTAGCTATAATACCAGACAGATCTCATGAAGAAACATAACTACGTTTTGTCAGTTTATTGGCCTATTCGTTCATGTACAGTCGTACAAAAATGTACTATTTTTAAAAGGAAGAGTTGCACCAAACCCAACCAAACCCTAAAACCCAATCAGCACTTTGCGACGAGCAAATCGTACTAAATTGTGTAAATGTTATAGTTGGACTTCAAACAAAATAGCCACTAAATCAAAAAGTTGAATTGCTGTGAGATAGTGTCGATAACTGTGTGTCACAAGTTATATTGAGTAGCACTGGTGTTCCTCAAGGAACAGTTTTAGCTCCATATTTATTTACATTCCATACATTTTTTGTATTGTAGATGAGTTCATCTACAAAAGTTTTCAGATGACTCTGCAATTGTCGGTTACATAAAGGATCATAATGAGAGTGAGTATAGATTACTTTTAAAAAGTTTTGCGGACTGGTGTGAAACAAATAGTCTTAAATTAAATACGAATAAGACCATAGAAATGATTGTTGATTTTAGTAGACATCCACCAAAAGCGGTGCCAGTGATTATACAGCAGTCAGCAATTGAGATAGTCTCATCATATAAGTACCCGGGTGTATATCTGAACAACAAGCTCGATTGGTCTGAAAATACAATTCAGGTGTATAAGAAGGGTCAGAGTCGCATTCATTTATTAAGACGACTGAGGTCCTTTGGTGTGTGAAAGACAAACTACATGAAAGATAAAAATCAAATAGCACAATAATTTTGGCATTAAACAGCACTGTAAAAAATAATAGGTTCCACATAATCAATTTGTGTTGGGACAACATGAAGGAATACATTCATTCAGTTCCTTGTCAGCTTAGTCCCTTTATTAATTTGGGGTTGACACAGCGGAATGAACCACCATCTCATCCAGCATATGTTTTACGCAGCGAATTCCCCTTCCAGCTGCAACCCATCTCTGGGAAACATTTATACACACTCAGTCACACTCATACACTATGGACAATGTAGCCTACCCTATTCACCTATACCCCATGTCTTTGGACTTGTGGGGGAAACTGGAGCACCCGGAGGAAACCCACGTGACCACGGGGAGAACATGTAAACTGGTGTAAATTGATATGTGTCAGACACGGTTAAAAAGTTTTTATGATTCTGTGGTGTCGTCTGTGATTCTGTATGCTGTAACCTGCTGGGGAGGGGCACTGTTGGAGAAGGAAAAAACTAATTAAATAAGCTCATAAAAAGGACAGGTTCTGTTGTGGGTTGTGCACTACCCACTATAGAAGAGATTGCACATGATCGAATGATGGACAAATTTGTCAGTATGATGAACCATGATAATCACCCTCTTTTTTTATAGAGTCCACGCATGTGCAAGCACTTTTAGTGCAAGATTAATTCAACCCCAGTGTCACAGAGAAAGATACAGTGTTAGGAAAGCAGACGGACATAACAGGGTGAGTAGTATATGTAAAAGTTTATGACAACAGAGCACACAAAAGAATGACAAGGGAGAAGTGATGGATGTCCTGGATGATATATAGTCCTTATCTGTGGCAAGATGGAGGAGACACACTGAGGAAGACCGAATGCAGACTGACGAAAGACACACCAAAGACAGGATACGGGGATGACTGGGACAACTAGGAACAAACAGAGAGACGGTAAGTAATAGAATGCAGGTAAGTGACTGCTAACTCAGGGAGAGTAGACACTCAGAGTCCGCTTCGTATCAACAAGCCCGGACACTGAGTAATGAGAAGTGTGTGCTCTTGTAGTGTGCCTGGTGATTGGGTGCAGCTGTGCATGATTAAAACTCAGGGGATGACGGTCTTTGTGACAAATTAGAGTCTGGCCAATCCGTGACATACAGGAAGTCATTTTTACCAACAGTGATCAGATTCATTCATTCATTTTCTTGTCGGCTTAGTCCCTTTATTAATCCGGGGTCGCCACAGCGGAATCAACCGCCAACTTATCCAGCATATTTTTACGCAGCGGATGCCCTTCCAGCCACAACCCATCCCTGGGAAAATAGTGATCAGATTGTATAACCAAAATCATACTAGATGACTTATGTTGAATTTGTAATAGTTATTAGATATGGACAAGTGTCTACTCGTTGTTTTTGGAACTAAGGTGTGCAGGATGTATGTAATTTTATTATTGTTTTTATATATATGTAAATTATTTTATTCATTTTTAGTATGAAAAGCTGCCGTGACATGTAAATTTCCCTTTGGGATTAATGAAGTCAACAAAAAAAAAAAACTAATACACAGCATCACTTTTCTCTCTGAAATGGTTTGTACAAAAATCTAGAATCTCTAATCCCCTTTGCAAAAGTCTGCTCTTCTCAGATGGGTCTGATGGCCTAGTCTGCTGTGACTGGTGGACTATTTACAACACTTATTGGAAACCTGAATCTTGTTGGAAACCTGAATCTGAATTTCAGCGATATGAGCAGTAAGAGTAGCAACGGTCGATGTATTGATCAGAATCCTCACACTTATGGATGAGACGCATATAAAGTGGATTTGCTTACACACAGAAAACCAACTAAATCTGTCGACTAAATGAACCAAACATTTCAATGTCTCGGATACAAGTACACTTTTTGTGGTAAAAGTAGATGTAGTAGGTTTGTCAATGAAGACCATATTATGCTAAGGTGTTACACACTGACATGGGAACCACTGACGACTCATGCAGTGTGTTTAAAGGCGTCTGATACAGTGTTTCTCAACCATGTTCCTGAAGGACCACCAACAATGCATGTTTTTGGAGGTCTCCTTTGTCTGTCTCACCCATTACATGTCTTTCAGTTTCAGAATCAGATGTGTTTGGACACATGGTAAATGTGCAGAGCTGGTGGTCCTCCAAGAACATGGTTGAGAAACACTGGTCTAATAGACATCTAAACAGACGTCTTTGCTTAAACATAAGCTAATTTTGGGTTGTCAGTGATAGACATCTAAATATAGTCAAGATGATTATATGGTCTATTTGATGATTAGTCTATTTTTGAATTCTGTTAGACCGTCCAAATTTAGACATGCTTTAGCCAAATGTCTGTTTGAAGGTCTATTTTACGTCTTTTTTAATAAACACACACACAATGCTTGCTTGGTTCTATTATTCAGGGAATATAACAAAATTTATCTAATATTTTCAGACCATTTACATTCATAAACAACTATATAACAAACTACATGAAAGATAAAAATCAAATAGCACAATAGTTTTGGCTGTGTCGATTCATTCATTCATTTTTTTGTCGGCTTAGTCCCTTTATTAATCCGGGGTCGCCACAGCGGAATGAAATGCCAACTTATCCAGCATATGTTTTACGCAGCGGTTGCCCTTCCAGCTGCAACCCATTTCTGGGAAACATCCATACACTTTCAGTCACACTCATACACTACGGACAATTTAGCCTACCCAATTCACCAATACCTCATGTCTTTGGATTGTGGGGGAAACCGGAGCACCCAGAGGAAACCCACGCGACCACAGGGAGAACATATAAACTCCACACAGAAATGGCAACTGACCCAGCTGGGGTTCGAACCAGCGACCTTCTTGCTGTGATGTGAACGTGCCACCATGGCGCCCCATGAAGGAATTAAGTTAACTTATTCGTTTTTACAAATTTAAGTTGATTGAACATCAAACAGTTAAGTTGTTGCAGCAAAAACCTCAAGAGTTGTATTAATTCAGCTCATTTTAAATAAGTATGTCACGGTTGTAGGTGTGTGCGCACTTCTGAGTGTCTGCGTGGTCACATGGTTTTGTTTTGTTTTGGTATTCCTCGTGTGTCTGTTACGTCAGTGTGATGTCACGTGCTATGTAGAGCTCTGCTGTCCTGATTAGTTTGCCAGCTGCATCTCGTTATCGCGACTATATCTGGACAGCGCGGCTCTTGTCTCGTGTCAGTTCGTTGTGGTTCGTGCCTTTGTTCTATGTCCCTGCTCTGGTCTGATGAGGAGTTCCTCAGTGACCGTGATCGGTGTCTCTGCTCCTACCTACGTCTACCTGCCCCGTGAGATGGGAGTTATTTTGTCTGTTCCTGAGCGCACTCTGTGTGTTACTAGCGTATGCTTGATTTAATGACGTAGTCAATAAACATTGTACTTGCACTTGGATCCTGTAGTATTTGGCACCCGTTACAGACTGAACTGACCCTAATGGATCCAGCAAGTTTGACTCAAGTTGCTGAGTTTATGGATCAGACCAAGATCCGCATAGAGAGACAGAAACAACTATTGGACATTAACATTCAGACCATTCAGACCTTGGCGGTCCAAATGTCAAGACTCACCGCGCAGATCCAACAGCTGACTGGCGGAGCGGTCCCACAGCAGGCTGCACCATCTCCAGACCCGAGACCTACGGCGGAAGCGGCGAATCATCCACCTGAGCTTCGCCTTCCTCATCCGGCTTGCTACTCGGGAGAACCCCAGCTGTGCCGGTCCTTCTTGGCTAAATGTTCTCTGTTCATGACTCTTCAACCATCATTATTCACCACCGAACAATCCAAGGTTGCGTTCGTAATCACGCTTCTCTCTGGGAAAGCCGCGTTATGGGGGACCTCCGTTTGGGAAAATAAGCTCCCATGTTGTTCTTCGTACGAACTATTCTCAGTAGAACTCAAGAAGGTCTTTGATCGCGCAGCCTCCGGGAGAGAGGCCGCACGAGCCCTCGCGGAGCTTCGTCAAGGAGATCATAGTGCTGCTGATTACTCCATAGAGTTCCGGACTTTGGCGGCGGAATGCGGCTGGAATATGGAGGCGCAATGGGACATGTTCCTTCATGGGCTTTCGGAGCGAATCCAGGATGAGATCTACACGCTCGATTTGCCTAAAACTCTGGATGCCCTCATTGAACTGGCTATTCGGGTGGAGGCCCGATTGATGCGCAGAGAGACTCATTTCCGACGGGGTGCAGCCGCGGAACTGGTCCCCGAATCCTCCTCTCTCCTTTTGGTTCCGGAGGTTGGGTCTGCTGACCCGGAGCTCATGCAGCTGGACAGATCCCGTCTCTCCACACAGGAGAGGAGCCGACAAAGGAACGAGGACCCTTGTTTGCATTCCGGGGGATCGGAGCATCGAGCGCCGTCAGGGTCCAGTAGAAGACCACACCCATCAGCAGAAAAGAGGCTACTGATGGGTGAGATGAAGTTGAATAAACCCTCTGTCACCACAACTCTTCTGACTGTCACTCTATGTTGGTCTTCGAAAAAACTGGACGTTAGAGCCATAGTCGATTCCGGAGCTGAAGGAAATTTTATTGACTCTAATCTTGCTTTCAATCTAAGGCTTCCGATTGTTCCTCTTTCCCAACCCATCGCTGTGCACGCCCTCAGTGGGCTTTCCCTCCCTACCATCACTCACTCCACTAAGCCCATAAGACTGATTACTTCAGGAAATCACGTTGAACATTTATCATTCTTTCTAACAGACTGCCATAATATTCCTGTGGTTTTGGGGCATCCATGGTTGCTTCTGCATAAGCCTCATATTAATTGGGGTCACAATACTGTGTTTTCATGGAGTGAGAACTGTCATAAGTCTTGTCTTTCGTCTGCTCGTTCTGCTGTGTCTGGTTCTGTGTTTCAGGAGGAGCGCACGGACCTGTCAAACGTGCCTAGTGAGTACCTCGATCTGAAGAAAGTGTTCAGTAAGTCTCGGGCTGCTTCTCTTCCTCCTCACCGTCCCTACGACTGTGCCATAGATTTATTGCCAGGGACCTCTCCGCCTAAAGGCAAGTTATACTCTCTTTCTATTCCTGAGAGGGAGGCCATGGAGAAATATATTTCTGATTCTCTAGAAGCTAAGATTATCCGCCCCTCTTCTTCACCGGCGGGAGCGGGATTTTTTTTTTCGTGAAAAAGAAGGATGGTTCACTTCGCCCATGCATTGACTACCGAGGGCTGAATAACAAAACAGTAAAGAATACCTGTCCTTTGCCGTTGATGTCTTCAGCGTTCGAGCGTCTGCAGGGGGCGTCCTTTTTCACGAAATTAGATCTCCGCAACGCTTATCATTTGGTCCACATAAGAGCCGGGGATGAATGGAAAACTGCATTTAATACTCCCAGGGGGCATTTTGAATTTTGTGTTCTTCCATTCGGGCTTTCTAACGCCCCTGCAGTTTTCCAAGCACTCGTTAATAATGTGTTGCGAGATATGCTAGATCAGTTCATTTATGTCTACCTGGATGACATACTGATATTTTCCCGTTCTCTCCAGGAACATGTGCAGCACGTCAGGCGAGTGCTTCAGAGGCTGCTAGAGAATGGGCTTTATGTCAAGGCGGAGAAATGCGTTTTTCATGCACAGTCTGTTCCTTTTCTAGGGCACATTGTGTCAGTCGAGGGAGTGCGCATGGATACAGAGAAGGTTCAGGCTGTGGTAAATTGGCCAATCCCAGAGTCTCGTAAGGCCCTGCAGAGATTTCTGGGCTTCGCCAATTTTTACCGACGATTTATTCGTAATTTCAGCCAGCTCGCAGCCCCTCTGACAACCTTAACCTCCGCCAAAACTCCCTTCAGGTGGTCGAGTGCAGCTGAGGCGGCATTCACTAAACTAAAGGGCTGCTCTGTTTCAGCTCCCATTCTGGTGGCCCCTGATCCGTCCCGGCAGTTTGTGGTGGAGGTTGACGCGTCAGAGGTAGGGGTGGGAGCTATCCTGTCCCAGCGCGCGTCCTCGGACGGAAAGATGCATACTTGCGCATTTTTTTCACACCGATTATCTCCCGCAGAACGTAATTACGACATTGGCAATAGGGAGTTGCTGGCTGTCAAACTCGCGTTGGAGGAGTGGCGTCATTGGTTGGAGGGTTCGGGGGTTCCCTTTATCGTTTGGACCGATCATAAGAACCTGGAATATATCAAGTCCGCCAAACGACTAAACTCTAGGCAGGCTCGGTGGGCACTATTTTTCGGCCGTTTCGATTTCACCATTTCTTATCGACCGGGTTCAAAGAACATCAAACCCGATGCGTTATCCCGCCTATTTGATTTTTCCGAGCGCACTACGTCTCTCGAACCCATTGTTCCTCAGAAGATTTTTATTTCAGCTGTGACATGGGAGATCAAGAGTAAGGTCCGTCTTGCCTTGGAAGGGGTAACGCCCCCGCCCGGATGCCCACCGAGCCGGTTGTTCGTGCCAGAGGCGATTCGGTCTGACGTCATTCGATGGGGACACTCTTCCAAAGTGGCTTGTCATCCAGGGGTGAGTCGCACGTTATTTCTGGTTAAACAGCGATTCTGGTGGCCAGCTATGGCTCGGGACATACGGGAGTTTGTTTTGGCCTGTTCTATTTGCGCTATTTCTAAGACTTCTAATCGCCCGCCCGCTGGGCTTCTTCAGCCGCTGTCAGTGCCTTCGAGACCCTGGTCACACATTTCGCTAGATTTTGTCACTGGACTCCCGCCATCCAGTGGCAATACGGCCGTTTTGACCGTAGTGGACCGGTTTTCGAAGGCTACTCATTTCATTCCTGTGCCCAAATTACCTTCAGCCAGAGAGACAGCGGATGCTGTCATAAATCACGTCTTTCGCATTCATGGCCTCCCGACGGACGTGGTTTCTGACAGGGGGCCTCAGTTCATCTCTAAATTCTGGAGAGAATTCTGTTGTTTATTGGGGGCGACTGTTAGTCTTTCTTCTGGTTTCCATCCTCAGAGTAACGGACAAACAGAAAGGGCCAACCAGGATCTTGAACGTATGTTGCAATGTTTGGTTTCTCAGAATCCCGCCTCCTGGAGCCAGCAGCTCCCATGGGTGGAGTACGCACACAATTCATTGCCAGTGTCAGCCACGGGCCTGTCTCCGTTTGAGTGTAGTTTAGGGTACCAGCCACCTGTTTTTCCCAGTCTGGAAACCGAAATCGCGGTTCCCTCCGCCCACGCCTTTCTCCAGAGGTGCCGACGCACTTGGAGCAGGGCCAGACAGACCCTCCTCCAAGTGGGCGCGCGCACCAAGGCTAAAGCCGATCGCCACCGGTCTAAGCCTCCCATTTACGTTGTCGGTCAAAAAGTGTGGCTTTCATCTAAGAACATCCCCTTACGATCCGTAGGTAATAAACTCGCACCCAAATTTATCGGCCCGTTCACTGTCACCAAGATCATTAGTCCGGTGGCAGTCCGCCTCAAAATCCCTCCTACGTACAGGAGAATACAACCCGTGTTTCATGTTTCCAAATTAAAGCCCGTTTTTCATGCGGCCATTAATCCGCCTACTCCGGTTCCCCCCCCCCCCGCCGCGTCTCGTTGATGGGGAGACCGTTTATTCGGTTAAGCGCATTCTGGATTCGAGACGGGGGGGACGAGGTTTCCAGTACTTGGTGGACTGGGAAGGTTACGGTCCAGAGGAGAGGAGTTGGGTTCCTGCTAGGGACATACTGGATCACTCTCTTATCGATGATTACAATCGCCAGGTAAGCTCTTCTGGGAGCACCAGGAGGTGCTCCTAGGAGAGGGGGTACAGTCACGGTTGTAGGTGTGTGCATGGAGTGTCTGCGTGGTCACATGGTTTTGTTTTGTTTTGGTATTCCTCGTGTGTCTGTTACGTCAGTGTGATGTCACGTGCTATGTAGAGCTCTGCTGTCCTGATTAGTTTGCCAGCTGCATCTCGTTATCGCGACTATATCTGGACAGCGCGGCTCTTCGTGTCAGTTCGTTGTCGTTCGTGCCTTTGTTCTATGTCCCTGCTCTGGTCTGATGAGGAGTTCCTCAGTGACCGTGATCCGTGTCTCTGCTCCTACCTACGTCTACCTGCCCCGTGAGACGGGAGTTATTTTGTCTGTTCCTGAGCGCACTCTGTGTGTTACTAGCGTATGCTTGATTTAATGACGTTGTCAATAAACATTGTACTTGCACTTGGATCCTGTAGTATTTGGCACCTGTTACAAAGTAGTTTAAACAAACAGCAAGCATCTTTTTTTGACTTTAACATCAGCTAAAAATAAACAATACTTGTATATCCTTCACTGCTGTTTGTTCAAACTACACTGTAAAAAATAAAAAGTTGAGTTAACTTAAAATTTTAAAGCAACCGGCTGCAAAGACATTTTGAGTTTATTGAGCTTCAGTGGTTGAAGTTAAGCCAAATTATTTTTTGAAGTTGACCGAAAAGGCTGGTTTAAGTCAATTATACTTTTCTTTTTTTATATATAATTATTTTTTCGGGGTTTTCACCTTTAATGCACAGGACAGTATAGAGTATTGATAGGAAAGCATGGGAAGAGGGGAAAGATCGTCATAGGACCACGAGGCAGGAATCGAACTCAGGTCGCCGTGAACACCGAAGTGCATGTGTCAACACACTAACCACTACACCACTGGCGCCACTATCAACTTTAAACACTGAAGCTTAATAAACTCAAAATTTATTTGCAGCCGGTTGCTTTAAAATTTTAAGTTAACTCAACTTTTTATTTTTTGAAGATATGGAGAAATCAAAATTTAAAGTCTCCTCAACTTAATTTTTTACTTTCATTGAACAAACAGTTTTAAACATGCAGTTGAATCATTTTTATGAGTAAATTCAACTCTGAGCTCAAAAATATGTCCACCTAACTTACAATTTTAAACTGAGTTAACAATTTGTAAGTTGGATTTTTTTTATAGTGCACTTATTTAAAACAAGTTGAATCAACACAATTCTTGAAGTTTTTGGGGGACAACTTAATTATTTATGTTCAAAGCACTGAAATTTAACTTAAGCCGTGTTGGGACCACATGAAGGAATTCTGTGTAGCAGCATTTTTACTGTGTTTAGTAATCATACTTCAGCATTTACACTTAAAAAAAGTATTTGCTGCTTATTTAAAGTACTAATTTAAAGAGAGCTAAAACAACAACAGCTTAACTCTTCTATGTTTAACCTACTTAAATTTGTAAAAAAAAAAACAACAACAAAAAAAACAAATAAGTTAACTTAATTCCTTCATGTTGTCCCGAGACAAATCGAATCGAACCAAGTCTTTTTTTTTATTTTTTTTTTTACAGTAAGTATATTCTTCTACAAATCTATTTGCACAACCTTTATTTAAACAAAGAAGTTTATATATACCATGACCAAGGGTATTCAATATCTTCACAGTACTTCTTGATGAAATCACACAACAGACGTCTCACCACAGATCTTGTTAATTCTTCATTATTCTTTGAGCTAAAATTAGCCTAATGAGCACTGGTGTCATGGCTGTCTCAGCGGTTCAAAAACAGATGAAATGAGCCACGCCAGGAACCATATGTCCTGTGCTAACTAAGTATATGTCATTGACAAGTCCCCTGCTATTGATGCTGTGCACATGTGTGACAGTAGATGAACGTGTGTATAATGTGTGTATTATGTCTTCCCGGCTGTCCACCTCACTGACCCTCAGCCTATGTGTTTAACGTTGTGGTAGGAAATGTTCGCCCATGTTCTTATTTGTCACATTGATTGGTTCAACTTTATATTAAGTGGCCTTAACTGCTAAACCTGCATCAAAAAATAAATACTGTGTTCATAATGGATTGCAGATCTCTTCTGGTGCTATTGAGATGGGATACGGGTATATGAACAGGTATTGTGCCTGTAGCTAGGTTTAAGGATAGGTTAATTGTAATTACAGAAATTAATTACAAGGTAATAACATGCATGGCTTTAATCAATCATAAGTACAATGTAAAAATGTGTATTTACATAATAAGAACACTGTAACAAATTATTAATTGCAGTGTAAGTACATAGTTAATGCCACTTAATATAAAGTGTGCCCCATTGATTTAAGTTTAATGAGCCCCTATTATGCGTTTTTGAAAATAAGCTTGCATGCAGTGTGTAACACAGCTCTAAGTGAAGTGAAATGTCCAGCCGGGGCTTAAATCTGAAAGTGCACAGTGTTTAAAACTATTGAATCATCCATAAAAGAGTCGACTCATAGTTCCTCAAACGAATTGTTGTGCTTCCGAGTCTTTAGCCGTTGCAGCATGACGTGAACACGAAACATAAGCCCCGCCCATTTGTGCGCACGCAGCCCCGGGAGATTCAAAAACCCCCAACTCCGCCCACAAACAACAGCGGCGAGCAAAAGTTGCCTGATTGGGCAGTTTTGAATTTGATTGTGCAGGTAAAAACTTTTTGGACTGGAATCAGTCAGCTACATCTGGCAACACAGAGAAGAGCACTGTGCTCGGCTGGATATTTTTGGAAGTGTGCAGATGAACCAGAGATGAGACTGTGAAGAGTCAGTGGTTGAGGTTTATTTCTGCAGAAATGCCTCAGCATTATAGCCCTTGCTATCCAACAAGTGAGTATGTGCGATTAAAACAGTTGCCTCACTGTTTTCTCTAGCTTGTAAATGATGTATTTAATTGTGTTTCGTAACTTGTAACCGCTTGTAGTGTATCTGGTTAACTTGTATTCTCATATCGCGTCTAAAAGCACGTTGTAAACGCGATGCGTGCCGCTTTGTTTACGAATTAAAATGCGTTTGTGAGCTTGCGTTTCACTGCTGTTTGTCGTTGCTATGGCTACATCAGCTCTCCTACACACATGCGGCGGTCCTGTTTCATAATGGTTCAGCTTTTGCCGCTATGTGCACTAATACTGAATGTGTGCTACTGTTTTTACCTCTGGTTAAGGATAGAGTAATATGCTGGGAGACCGGGGGGTTAGTTTTGAGGGTGAGGTGTCTGAAAGACTCCCGAGAAAAATGAGTGTTGGCAGAAATGCTCGCACACACTATGACTACTTAAGTATTGATAAGCCATGGTGGGCATTCTCTCGCGCTGAATGATGTCAACCAATCGCAACAGACTGGGTCATCGGTCCAATCAGCGCAGTTTAGCATCGCGCTAAGGAGGGGTTTTGGAACAAATTAATCGCTGAACAATTCATATAGGAGTCGCTGGGATAATGAGGTAAAAATAAATGCATATTATAAGTGTCACGATCACCAGCGATCTCCACTGTCAGAGATTCGCACACACCAGTGTTGGGTGTAACGCGTTACTAAGTAACGCGTTACTGTAATTAAATTACTTTTCCACTGAAAAAGTAAAGTAACTAATTACTGTTCATTTTTAGGTATTTTAATTACAGTTACTTATAATGTACCTGCGTTACATTGTAAAATAATTAAACTCGCTAAATAATATTACACAATTTTATTAATTTATCTTCTAAAGGTCAAAAGTAAGCTCTGGCGCTTTAAAATCATCGTAGTGCAGGTGCATGTGATAGCGCCGCGCGCCAGTTTGCTGCTAGTCATAAAGCGGCAGATGTCGGACTCGGCTGAAGCGAGTGGCTGTTTTACGAAATGAAAATATTCCCAGAACATTATACATTTTTCAGTATTAATCAATTTATTTTTCCTCCATGCGCGCCTGCGTGCTGTAGCGCACGGCTTTTATCGCGCACCTTACATGGGCTATGAAGATTACTATGAGAAAGGCTATCGTATGTAACAGAGGGAGTCGGCGAATTAAACATGACTGATCCTGCTTTGTTTACAGAGTAATAAGACACCTTTTGTTCGATCGGATCACAGGTAAACAAGAGAGACACAATCCAGTTCAAAAACATGCCGTAGCCTATAAATCTTAAGCCTTTTGTCCACTTCCGATCAAACTGCACGGGCTTTCATTCTAATACCGCCAAAAATAATGCTTTTTTGTAAAGATTGCATGATCCTGACCATACCTGTCAACATTGGGATGTGAAAATAAGGGATTTTATTTTTAATGTATAGAACACATTAGCAAATAGTTTAGAAATAAAATTTCTTTTCTTATAAAGAAATAGAAAGGCGACCCTGGATTAATGAAGGGAATAAGCCGACAAGAAAATGAATGAATGAAAAAAAAGTTATCAAATTGTATTAATCTTTTCTTCACTGTATATCTTACACATTCTGAATAAAGAGCAGTGAATGAATCATTTATTTAGATTTTTTGTTTGATTACATTAAATAACAGAGTCTCTGACATAAATAACAGAAGTTTACATCTATAGTTATAATGACGGCATTCGATTGCTTCCTAACGTTTTATGCTCATTTAAGACAAAATTAGTTAACCATCAAGATCGACATCTTTAGATGTTGATATTATTATCAATTATGTGTTTGAACAGAAACAGTGTCTATTTACCACTATGGACGCGTCAGCTGAGAGTCACGCACCGCTTTATGACTGTTTTGAGGATTGCATAGGAGGAGCGACGGCACCTGTAATGAAAAGGAAAGGGAATCCTGCCGTTTTTTATGTTTATTCTAAAGTGTTTAAATGTCTAAATAAAACGAAAGCACAGAAAAGATTCACATTTAAGAAGAAGGGGCGGCACTGGTGGTTCAGCGGTATGGGTTGCGAATGGGGAGGATCGGCTCTTTAATGTTTTTTTACACCCGTCGGAGAACAACTAAAAATACAGGAAAATAGCTTTACGGGATAATAGGGGGATAGAACTGTAAAATACGGGAGAATCCCGGGAAATACGGGAGGGTTGACAGATGTGATCCTGCCTGATCGATAGATATGCATAATAATATTTAAGACGGTTACATTGCATACTAAAAATTATTATGCATGTAATCATTACAGATTTTTTTTTTTTAATAGAATAGAATAAAGATGATTCAGAAAACTAAAAGGCTAAACTATTTCATGTTTGACTCATATGTTTTATCTAAGTATTTATTATTTACAGAGTTAAATATTTATTATTTGTCCACTCAAGGTTTAAAGGGATTTCAAGAAGTATTTAGTTAAGTTACTTATTGAGTAATTAAGTTACTTTTCAGACACAGTAATTAGAAAAGTATTTTAAATACAATATTGATTAAGTAATTAGTAATTAGTAATTAATTACTTTTTTAAAGTAACTTACCCAACACTGGCACACACACTTCCGTGAACAACAAATCAGCCATGTTAAGGACTACATCTCCACTCATGCAACACACACACTCACCTGCTCCAAGTCACTACTGATTAGAGACTCCCAGCTGAAGCCACTCACCACTCAGTACACTCTCTATTTAATCCACTCAGTAACACTCACTGTTGCTGAGTATTGTTATGTGTTTGTGACCTTACAACACGTTTCCTTTGTTCTTGTTTTTTCCGTGTTTTGACCCTAGCCTTGCTATCTGTTTATTGTTGCCTGCTACCAGCCATTTTGACCTTATGCCTGTTCTTCGACTACGATTTTTGATTTTGCCCCATTAATTACTGTTATACTGTTTTTTAAGATTAAACTGCATTTGGATCCTCACACTGTTGTCATTGTCACATCATGTAACAATAAGACAATGAAAGTGTTTTTGACCATGCATGCATATTAGCCTGCTGTTGGAGACCCCCAAAACCAAAATATGACCCTTTTTAATGTATAATAGGGGCTCTTTATGTTACGGATTGGTCAGGCTCTCACGTCCCGCAATCACAAAGATCAC
>CAIGQQ010034267.1:1594228-1617181 GCA_903798035.1 Danio albolineatus
ATATATATATATATATATATATATATATGTTGTTCTGCAGACAAATAAATTGCGTAAAGGGGCTAATAACTTTGACCTTAAAATGTTCTTTAAAAAATTTAAAACTGCTTTTATTCTAGCCGAAATAAAACAAATAAGACTTTCTCCAGAAGAAAAAAAATATTATAGGAAATACTATTTCCTATAATAAAATAAAAATAAAATTCAATAAAATTCCCCCTGCTCTGTTAAACATTATTTGGCGAATACATAAAAAATTATAATGAGGGTTCGGGTAATAAAACTGTATATTCTTATTCATTCATTCATTTTCTTTTCGGCTTAGTCCCTTTATTAATCCGGGGTCGCCACAGCGGAATGAACCCCCAACCTATCCAGCATTTGTTTTACGCAGCGGATGCCCTTCCAGCCACAACCCATCTCTGGGAAACACATCCATACATTCTCATTCACACACATACACTATGGACAATTTAGCCTACCCAATTCACCTATACCGCATATCTTTGGACTTGTGGGGGAAACCGAAGCACCCGGAGGAAACCCACGCAACCACGGGGAGAACATGCAAACTCCACACAGAAATGCCAACTGGCCCAGCCGGGGATCGAACCAGCGACCTTCTTGCTGTGAGGCGAACGTGCTACTCACTACGCCACCGTGGCGCCCCTGTATATTCTTATTAGCTAAAATAAAAATAAAAAAATATTAAAAATCATTTCTGTAATTTATATTGATTATGAAGCTAAGGTATAATACAAATATTAGATATTAGATGATAATTTTGTAAGAAAAAGACTAAATAAAAAAACAAGGCTAAATAAAATATATAAATAACTAAACAATATAAATTATAGTAAAACAAAAACATAAATACATTGTATTACAAATTAACAATAAAATATTATAATAATAAAATCAATTAAAGTTCTGAATTAAAGTAAAAAACTTTTGGTAATATCTGCGTCCATCAAATATGTTTTGATTGTTTATTATCATTATTTGACACATTATTTAATTGATCATTTGTTGATTGCTAATTATTATGTATTAATTTGATTTTTGATTAATTTATCAAGTTAAGTTAAACAATTAAATGGTATTACTGTGGAAGTAAAGACAAAAATGAGAATACAAGTGCTAAACAAGTAAAATAACAAACCAAAAATTCATCATTGAGAATAAAAATATTTAAAGAAAGCACCCACATGTACATTATATATCTAAAAAAATTCACAGTCTCTCAATCTGTATGTAATAATAATAATAATGAAAATAAAATGATAATAATAATAATAATAATAATAATGATAATAATAATAATAATAATAAAACAGCAAATAAAATTGCCAAATTTAGTATCGTTTTTCTTTTTTTGAGTTACTGAAACGGCCACGAGGTCTCTCAGAACCTAGCAAGAAAATGATCATTTGTACTCACATCTGATAGAATAGCACAAAAGTATGATGAACCAGAATAAACCACCCTTGAACATCATGGAAATATCAGAAGTTTCCTATTCAGCAGCTTCATTTCACAGATGCACTTGAGAGATTTCAAATAGTTGAGAACACTTGATGAGGACGCACAGTCATTGAGACTTTATAATGCGCATCTCTCTCTCTCTCCCTAAATGAGCCTTTCAATTATCCGAGAGCATGTGTGCTTGTCTTTTGTTGATGTGACTGCTCCATCACTAATATACTGATGAATTGCTCATGTCATCTTGCATCTGTGAGAAAATGCCCAGATTCACTTCAGGGAAGAATCACATTGTCCTGTGGGGTCTTTTGAAGAAGATGTCATTTTAGGCTTTATCTGTTATGCAGCGGTGAAGTCTGAATGGGCTCGGAATAAATTACAGAATCCTACTCAAATGTTCAATCTGTTATAGGATTTTTGAAACGAAAGCAAACATGTTATTAGATTACAGTAGCGCAGTTTAGTTCCATTCATTCATTTTCTTTTCGGCTTAGTCTCTTTATTAATCCGGGGTCACCACAGCGGAATGAACCGCCAACTTATCCAGCATATGTTTTACGCAGCGGATGCCCTTCCAGCTGCAACCCGTCTCTGGGAAACATCCGTACACACTCATACACTACACTGTAAAAAAATTCCAGAAATTCACAACATTTAACTGTGATTTTTCACAGTAAATTACATTAATGTCACTTCACAGGATTTAACTGTGAAAGTTCACAGTAATGTATTGTAGACGAGGATCTGTAATTATATAATTGAAGAGATCTATAATTATTTATTATACATGTTATACAGAATTATCTGTAATTCTAAGGTGTTAAATATTATGTCAAGATATTGTTTTATGGTTGTTTTTGAGGCTTCTGTAGTTTTCAGACTGCAAAATAAATGTGTAAAATTGAGGTGTTTCTGTATTTATTTAACTATAAATTGACATATTGAGGACATTTGCTTTAAAATTCTACAGTAATCTGTTATATGATTGTAACTTTACAGTTAAATTAAGTATTTCAACTACAACCTACTTAAATATTTAAACTGCCATCAATTGTAAGTTTACAGTAAATAGAGTTATTTCCACAAGAGAATACTGTGAGATCACAGTAATGGAATTTACTTTCTACTGTGAAATCACATTATATGACCGTAATCTCAAAGTAATTTAATGTAGAAAAATCACAGTAATTTATTGTGAATTTACATCTTGTAATTTACTGTGAAAGTAATGCAATTATTAGCCAGTAATTTACTGTGAATTTCAGGTCAAATTTTTTTCCGTGTACGGACAATTTAGCCTTACCCAATTCACCTATACCGCATGTCTTTGGACTTGTGGGGGAAACCAGAGCACCCGGAGGAAACCCGGGCAACCACGGGGAGAAATGCCAACTGACCCAGCCAAGGCTCAAACCAGCGACCTTCTTGCTGTGAGGCGAACGTGCAGTTTAGTTTAACAGCCCCTTAATGTCCACTCAAAACAAATACGACATATATTACAAGATTATCAATGACAAATACTATACATTTCTATTGACTCTGTCAAAAACAAAATTGCATTTGATTGCACTGTTCATGTCAAAACCATTTACAGTGTTCAAATATCAAACTCTTTATGCATACGACTGAAAATAAGTGGTCTAATTTTGGATAGCTGGCTGTACTTCTTAGAGTTTTCTGTGGCATGCTGACCGTTTTATTCCAGGCTCATTCTATTAAAGGTTAAAGTATTTTGAGTCCATGGCGGTCAAATAGACCTCATTAAAACCGCCGACTTTCTTTCTCGTTACAAAATTGGTGTTGTCCTCGACTTGATTAAAATTATGCACGTTTATATTTGGCTCTAGAGAATTCAGTCGGAGAAAGTTCAGTTCCTCTATGTAGAAACCGAAGAGTCAGTCAGATATGCACTGATTGCCCAGTCAAGGTCATCATTTTCATCCACATTAATATACTTCTTTTAAATTAATCTGAATTAACACATGGGCATCACGGTGGTGCTGTCAGTAGCACGTTCGCCTTATAGCAAGAAGGTCGCTGGTTCGAGCCTCGGCTGGGTCAGTTGGGATTTCTGTGTAAAGTTTGCATGTTCTCCCCGTGTTGGCGTGGTTTTCCTCTGGGTGCTCCGGTTTCCTCCACAAGTCCAAAGACATGTGGTATAGGTGAACTGGGTAAGCTAAATTGTCTGTAGTATATGTATTTGAATGATTGTGTATGGCTGTTTCCCAGAGATGGGTTGCGGTTGGAAGGGCATCCGCTGTGTAAAACACATGCTGGATAAGCTGCTGGTTCATTTCGCTGTGGCGACCCCGGTTTAATAAAGGCACTAAGCCGACAAGAAAATGAATGAATGGACACAGATTCTATATCTAAACATCTCAATTTTAAATATATGGTAAATGCTTCACGGACATTTCGATTAGATATTAGATTTACGTTTGTAACATCGTCATCCTTATTCATTACTCATCATCATTCATGATGTACACAACACTATGGCGTATGAATCTAAAATTGGTAAAGAAATAATGAGATTCTTTGTTTTCTTTCCTTTTAACACCCATTAACACACTGTCAGTGAGGAATGATTGCAGTTCACCTCCTTTGACAGTCTATCTCTCTAAAATCAAAACACATTAGTGTGGCCAAAATCCGTTTGGATCATAATGTTATGTACAGTAGTGTGAGAATCTATTTTTCTATCTCTATGAAGCAGTTGTTCGGCCTGTGTGTTTGCTGTTTAATAATTGTGAGTTTAGCACATGGGTCTGACAGCTCAGGGTGCTTCAATGCATCTGTTTAAGGCATTGCTTTGCATTTTAATCAGCTTGGACACACTCAACCCTTAAGGTTAATCAATTGCAGAAAACTGTTATGACTGCTGCCATCAATTGCAAAAGCAGAAGTGGAATATTATATTACGTAATATGCATTAATTGAATTGTTGAACCAAACGCATTCTGTCATCATTTGCTCAGCCTCATGTTTGCATTTATACTTAGCAATTAGTAGACACTTTTATCTAAAAGCTCTCTGTCTGTCTCTCGCTTTCTTTCACTTACACACACACACATACTTGTACAACTATCTTTATAGGGTCTTCCCATAGATGTAAAGATTTTTATACTGCACAAGGAGTTTATACTTCCCCTAAACCCAACACTCATAGGAAACAATTTGCATTTTAAAATTTTTTAAGTACTACATTTGGGATTTTTTTTAAGCCTAAAAGGGACAAAAATGTCCCCACAAGGTCAAAATATACTTGTATTGCTATACTTGTATTACAAATACAAGGTACACTTACAAACTGTGAACACCCACCCAAAGCAGTAAGCTGCCAGGGGCGGCAGATGGGGGTTTGGTGCCTTGCTCAAGGGAATCACCTCAGGCCCCGTTTACACTAGTGCGTTTTAGTTTTAAAACGGCGTCTTAGCATGAAAACGATCCGCGTCCACACTAGCGTTTCACCCAGCGTCTCTCAACAGATGTCCCTCCACACTACGCCACCAGAAACGTGTATCACGTGACCATTCGTGCACTCTGGGCATGCGCATTCAAGTATAAACAGGAAGCGTGTGTCTCGCTCGGCATTTGGTTATTGTTAGTCAACAAACGCTGGTTAAACGATGAACGCGATGGCAAAGAAAGCAAGAGAGGTCTTTTTGTGGACAGAGGACGAGGTTGAGTTGTTACTTAAAGTATACAACATAAAGTATAAAACATCTATGGCTATCGAAAATACAGTGTTTACAGTGAAGGCTGGTCTGCCGTCTTCAAGTAATGTGCGCTTGATGAATAAGGGAAGGATACGCAATGACCCAAAAGCCCCAAACTTGTAGTGGATCTCAGCAGCCACGCCTCCGTTTTCAAAGGTCTCCGTTTTCCTCCATACACACGGAGACGGAGCAGCAGCGTTTTAGAATGAAAACGTTTCCAAAACGCTCCGTTTTCGGGGCTCAAAAACTCCGGCATAGTGTGGACGGATGGTATAACCGTAGCAAAACTTATGCGTTTTGAAACGAAAACGCATTAGTGTAAACGGGGCCTCAGTCATGGTATCGAGAGCGGAAGAGACAGTCTGTTAGTGCCTGGACTTAAACATGTGACCTTTGGATAGCAAATAGAACTTGCTAACCATTATGTCACAGCTGCCCCTATTGTTCCAAATTGTATGACTTTAGTCACTTTCACACTTACAGGCTTTTTTTGTTACCAGTATATTATCATAAAGAGATCATGTGTGAGCAACCACAAAATTACCAAAATATTTTAGCGTATCTTCCCACATAGCAAAATGTCTCTGGCCCACACAATCAGCTTTTGCTTTGACCACATGCCGTAGTGAATTACGGTACATGACTGGACTAAGTCAGGCTTCCATACAAGGGCCAAACATGGACCATATCTGGGCCAAGTATCAGCCAAGTTAATAACCCATAACCGGGTTTAAACTGGACCAGATATATTGGTGTGTCACGACTGCAATGAATTCGATAAGACCCTAAAGCATTTCGCTTTAGGTGCACTATGGGCGTGCTTTTTCTCGAAGTGACCTGATTGGTAGAATTTTTTCTTTACTCAAAAATAATTTAAGTGTATTTTGAAATAGGGTCAATACAGGCCAAACTTTAGTGGCCCACATACACATTTTTTAACATCTGGTCCAAATACTACATTTGATATCTGGCCCAAGCCTTAAAGACGGTGCCACCTCTGCCAAACCCGGGCCATGTTTGGCCCACATGCTGAATGCCATTGCTGGACGAACGCCTGCTGTGCCAGCTTTATGCCAAATTTAGGCCAGAATTCTTTGCTACGTGGAATGTGTACCTACCTTGTATCCATTAAATTTCCCATAACTGTCACAAAGACCTCTGAGAAATTAATATGTGTAAACGCAACAGTGCATCTGCCTTCAAATGCTAAGGGCAACATTTTCTCATGTAGTTCAGTATTTTTAAAAAATTCGACCAAGAAAGCGAGCTCTATTGCTGTTTTAGACACCACTTTTGACTTTCTCTCTCTCCAGTGGCATTGCTAGGATCTCTGAGGTCTATAAACAGGTTTGTTCTTCACCATTAAAAAAAATGTATTCTGTTTTTGATCCACTTGCTAAAGATCACTTTCAGGTAACCAAAAAAAAAAACAAAAATTTCAAAATGCATACTGGTTTGGACTGACATGAGAATGAATAAATGATAGCAGAAAAAAGTTTTTATTTTTACATGAAGTGTCCGTTTAAATAAGACTTGATCTAACCTCATCCTAGTTGTCCACTGTCCTGTAGATTGTAGCTCCTACCCAGGAATATTCAATCCTATTTTCTCAAGGGCCACTGTCGTGCAAATTCCAACAACTGGAGTTCTACAAACTCTGACGCAATTTTCTGTCATTTTCTAGTGTGTCCGAAGACAGTAGATGTGTTCAGCTTTAGCCAGCACTGCACAGACCAATCAGTGAATGATATCAAAATACAGCAAGAGTGATTTAAAAACATACACAGCCATCTGCTCTTTAATTGCTCGTGTGGTACTTTGACGTCATTGGACTGTGGAGCATCGCTTTAGGTCGACAGACCTTTTGGTTAACTGTCTTAGTTGTGTGTAATTAGGATTAGCGTCACATTCTGCATTACATCAGCTATGTTTCCATCCAAAGATGCAAATTATGTATACACAAAACTGGAATAGATGAAAAATGAAATGCAATGAACATGTTGTGGCTTTTGGAAGCGTGAGAGGAAGCACAGCTGTTCAAGAAAGTTCGCATGACTTGAACATGGATTTTATGCTGCTAAAATCTTTATCCTACTTAGTTGTGCGCATAACTTTTTATATGTGCATTTTCAAAATGTATGTGCATCTTGGTGTTTCTATTAAGCATTTTATGTGATTTTCTGAAATGCGCATGAATATAGGTGGATGGAAACACAGCCATTGGCTCTCCAGGTACATGTTAGGGTGCCCTATCCTATCCTAACTACCGGTGAATTAGGGTCATAATATTTAGTGAAAACTTAAGTGTGTTAGAGTCAAAATCTGCAGGATGCTGGCACAATTGAACAACCCTAAACCAATGATGGTAATACAGTATTTTAATATTGTGTTATTTCAACTATTTCCGTTCTCTTTCTCTTATAACAGGTGTTGCAGCTGTGCTGTTACTGGTAAGACTATAAAAATCATGCTCATGGACTGGAGGAAACAAGACTGTGCTGGACTAAACACATGTGAAAAACAAAGTGTGCAAAAGAAAAAAAAGAAGCAAGATCCCTAAGGATTGACTCTTGGTGTTAGTGCCATGGATCACACAAGCCCAGGCAGCCTCCATAGCTGAGAGACTGCCCTAAAAATGGAGGTCTTCAACCTAGGCTCCATCTCTTGAGGCAAATCTTTATGGATGGCATCTACCAAACATTAAGCATACACCCGGTTGCCGTCAAAATGCAAATGCATCCTAAATGAAGGACCCTCATTGCAAAGTGAACTGGGCAGTGACACAGATGAAGTATGTAGCAACTTTTACAGCATCTAAAACAGAGAGCTGGTCAGTATGGAGGAGCAGACGACCAATGTGATTCAGATTTATGTGAATGGCACCGAGCAGTTCAATGTTTCGTTTGACTTCAACATAACTGATGTGAAAGAAAGCACAGACACCTATGAGTTTTACATCATCGGCCTATTCCTCTCATGCCTGTACACCATTTTCCTGTTCCCCATCGGCTTCATTGGGAACATCCTCATTTTGGTGGTCAACCTCAACCACAGGGAGAGGATGACCATCCCAGATCTGTACTTTGTCAACCTGGCTGTGGCAGACCTGATTCTAGTGGCAGATTCTCTTATTGAGGTCTTCAATCTCAATGAGAAGTACTACGACTATGCCGTACTGTGTACCTTCATGTCGCTTTTTCTCCAGGTAAACATGTATAGCAGCATCTTCTTCCTGACATGGATGAGTTTCGACCGCTACATTGCTCTCACCAGCTCCATGAGCAGCAGTCCATTGCGAACCATGCAGCATGCCAAACTCAGCTGCAGCCTCATCTGGATGGCCTCAATCCTGGCAACTCTGCTTCCTTTCACAATCGTGCAGACGCAACATACCGGTGAGGTGCACTTCTGCTTCGCCAATGTCTTCGAGATCCAGTGGCTGGAGGTGACGATTGGATTTCTGGTGCCGTTCTCCATTATCGGCCTGTGCTACTCCCTGATCGTCCGCACTCTCATGCGTGCCCAGAAGCACAAGGGATTGTGGCCCCGCCGACAAAAGGCTTTGCGCATGATTGTGGTGGTTGTGTTGGTGTTCTTCATCTGCTGGCTGCCTGAAAATGCCTTCATTAGCATCCAGCTGCTTCAAGGCACAGCCGATCCATCGAAGCGCACTGACACAACACTGTGGCATGACTACCCTTTGACCGGGCATATCGTCAACCTAGCTGCATTCTCCAACAGCTGCCTGAACCCGATCATTTACAGCTTCCTCGGGGAGACCTTCAGGGATAAACTGCGACTCTTCATTAAGAGGAAGGCAAGCTGGTCTGTGGTCTACCGCTTCTGTAATCACACTCTGGACCTGCAGATCCCTGTCAGGAGTGAGTCCGAAGTGTAGCACAACCAGTAGCGTTGCCACTGGATGGTAAAGAAAAACATGGTGCACAGGGAAATGGTTAGACTGATTTCACCAAGTAGAACACGTTCCTGCATCAACATTTTGGTTGATCCTGGAACGACATTCCAATCAGCCAATTGGATTTAAAGGAGACATTTGTAGTTCATGTTACATTTAGTTTTTTAGTCAGGGTTATGTGATTCTACATTATTGTTATCCAACTCATAATCTCCTATGATTTTGGGTGTAGGGATTAGGTATGGATTATATTTTCAAATAGAAATGAAGTTCCCGGATCAACATAAATGTTAATGTAGGATTGTGTCCTACTTGGCAAAAATCACCTCAACTACAGGGCAGCATGCTTGGTGGAGCCCACAGATGAACATTATTTAAACAGGAGGAGCAGAAGCCTGTCCATAGGGCCCAGAATCCCTTTCACCACTAATGAGCGCAGACTTGGCAACCTGCAGTTCCTTAAGTTGGCATCTGCTTTGCCTCACTTTCCAGAACTTGATCAAGTAGTGACATGGGCTGAAGTAATGAACACTGCTTAATGTTTATAGGTCACCTAAGTGAACCAAGAATTATTCAGGCTGAATCTTCTGCTGAAGTGGATTACAAGATGCGAGTGCTTGCCCTACAGCTGGCTTTTACAGATAACTGAACTAGAGATGTCATGTCAAAACGAAGACATTCAGAGAACGAGCCCATTCTGAGGGAACAAACAAAGACATCAAAGCACATGTAAACCCTTTCCCAATCGTTTTCATATATATTCTCCTGTTCATATATTCGTGTTATTGAAACTGATGCAATCAACGACTTGGTCTGTTCTGTTTTGACTGAATAAATGCTTATTTTATAGTATTCTTTGTAGACTGTGAATATCTTCAACGCACAGGAGATGATAAAACCTGAGAATCATTCAACAGCTTTTAGAGTGTTAGATCTACTTCTTGCCACTTTCAGGGATTCCGTAAACAGCTGTAAACAGTAAAGATGAAGGTGAAGTTTATGTGTAGTCTCCCTAGGTTTACACAAAAACATCATTAGGGAAACATTAAAGTAAATTCACTTCGGCGCAAACATATTTGGTGGATTACTGCTCATTTGGACAAGTGTTAGTGACACTAAACCCAGGTGTTGGCTCCTGTTTCCATGAAGTTAGAGTCGTAGGGCAGGTGGTGTTCAGAGAGCATAGCGCGATATAAACACATTATTCAAGACTTCAGAAGTGCGGTGTCCAGAGCTGCTGTTTACTCAATCTGCTGCATTCCCATTCCTGTCACTTTATCATGAGCGCACTCTATCAAAGATGTTTGCAGCAGATCACTTTGAACCCTGGGAAGTAATTTCTCAAATGTCTAATTAGTTTAGAATCAAAGTGTCCATTGTCAAGGCGTTGTAGATATTTATATGGATAAAGAGTAAGATTTGGTTTCACTGTTTGTCAGAAATGTGTCAGGATGATTTCATTATCAGTTAAAAATTCATTATTTGTGTTTTACAAAAATGGCAAATGATCATGATAACAGGAAGCTGCAATTCTCCCCCAGACAGAGCACTCTCATGCCCAGGGCTAAAACAATATTTGACTAAAATTATTCATAAACACAGTGGCAGTCTGAGGGCTCTTTCCCAAGTTAAACAGAACAAACATAAACAAATACAAGGAAAATGAGAATTTGAAAAATAATCCCAAGGTTGGGCCCGTGATGTTTCATCATTACAAAGGTCTGGGTTAATATGAGGTAATGCATTTGGGTATGAACGGTTACATTTCATGAATGGTTGAATATCTACTTTTTTTAAGTAAACGAGAACATATTTTGTAATG
Organism: Danio albolineatus; assembly: GCA_903798035.1. Lineage (NCBI taxonomy): Eukaryota > Metazoa > Chordata > Actinopteri > Cypriniformes > Danionidae > Danio > Danio albolineatus. Next base: position 1,605,168 of record CAIGQQ010034267.1, read on the forward strand.
AGAACACAAGGTTTTCAATGTCAGTTTAGAGACAGCTGTCTGGCATGCTAAAATGTAGGCAGAAAGGTGAGGGGATAGTGATGAATAATTGATTTTTACCCTTCATAGATGGAAAACAAGCCTGCAGTACAGTACAATAAAACACTGGTGAGGTTTTACTCAAAAGGTAAATCACCTAACAACTTTATCTATGGTAAATGCCACAGGAAATTGACTGGCCTGGGTAAACATTTTAGTGAATGCAATATTGTGAATAAGACTACTTTTTCATAGCATGACAGGCACTGAATTAGCTCTATATTTATATCTGGATATCTTTTGTAATTTGGTCAATAAAAGGTCATATTGTTTAATTCTGTTGGCGGTGATAAAGTTAAGTCTCTTCTCAGGAGACAGTAATCGCTTTAAGACAGCTGTTGCCCCACAATAAAGAACTTTTTCTGCAATGGAAAGGTTCTATGGATGTGAACATTTATTCGTGGAACTGCGCCAATAAATAATCTTTCATTCTTAGCGTCTAAAGAGAACTATTACAAATGTTATAAAATTGACAAAAGAGCATAACAAAATCACTAAAACTTGAAATCAAAAGAAAAATTGAAATATGAAAGTTAATTAAAACTATTATTAAACACTATGATTGATTATAAACTTCACTAAGTGAAGTTTCATAAACTAATTTCGGGAGGAGCATGTGATAGGATTAAGCACGCCTGGCTGATCATCTGTAATCAGCAATAATCCAATCAGAGCGATCCAAGCTTACTATAAATGGATCAGTTTTTCCCCTACTACTCTATCTTCGTTTTGGAAGAATCCCCCCTTCCACCCCATCTCCTCCTTTTTTCCTCCCTTTTCAAAAGGGGAGCTTTCGAGATCTATCTGATCTCGGATCCCCTTATATGCTTATTGACTGGGTGGGAGCCTTGGGCTCAAATATCTCCAAGCTCAGGGTTCTCTCCTGGGACAGCATGACAAACCTGCTATAAACGCTAAGCATATCTAAGGGCGAACTCTTACTGTTGTGGAGCCACAGAATGTCAGACAGTTTTGAGAAGAAATCCATTTGTTGAGGTGTTTTTTGGCAATTTTTTTTTTTTTTGCTTTTTACAAATAACCAAGTTATTTATTTACGTTGGTCGATACTAAGCACATTTTAAGACTGTGTGTTGGGTGCTGGTACAGAGTGATTGGTTTATTGGTAAGGCTAATATGGAACAGAACAGAACACGCCGTCCATGTAGTCTCCAAAAAATACATTTAAAAAAATCAGGATACAGCCTGGCAAACCCAAGAATTGTTTTTCCAGCTGTGACAGTCCGGCTTGGGAAAAATATGTAGGCTAAGTGTAGTTTGAATGACTATTAATGAAGTTTGTATGTGCATCATCAGGAAAATTATTTTAAAAGACAACTGACACATGCAGAAAGGACACTGCAGGTAAGTAGGATAAACAAATGTTTAAGAATTATTAAGAATTGCAAACACTGAGAATGGCAAACATTTTTTTTTTGTCTTGTAGTAGTGCTATGCATAATAATCTGAACACTGGATGAAGAGATGGGCTCAAAGTCAAAATACTTCTTTATACTTTTTTACTTACGCTGCAAAAAAATGCTTATTTTATAGTATTCTTTGTAGATTGTGAATATCTTCAATGCACAGACGATGATAAAACCTGAGAATCTTTCAACAGTTTTTAGAGTGTTAGATCTACTTCTAGCCACTTTCAGGGATTCCGTAAAAAGCTGTAAACAGTAAAGATGAAGGTGAAGTTCATGTGTAGTCTCCCTAGGTTTACACAAAAACTAAGTAAAAATCTGTAATTTTACAGTTTATTTCCAGCAGCTGAAGTGCCAGAAAAAAAAGCGTAAAATAACGGCCGTTAAATTACAAAAATGTACCTAAATGAACAGATATTAAAGTACAGAAATTTCCTTACATTTTAATTTCTGGTAAATTTCTGTATTTTAATATCTGTTATTTTACGGTAAATGTCTGTAATTTAACGACTGCTGTTTTACGCTTTTTTTCCCGGCACCCCAGCTGCCAGAAATAAACTGTAAAATTAAGTATTTTTTTACAGTGTCGTACTTGTTACATTTTAATGGATTCTGTAAATCTATTTTTTCTATCAATATTGCTAAAAAGAAACAATGCTTCATAATGACAGCGTGAAATAATTTTGTCCAGAACATTTCTTAACACCTTTGGCACCAATGTGGATACAAGCCTGGTGGAGCTATTTTTGGCCAGTTCCTGTCATTCCTCTTTGCAGTACCGCTCAAACTCAAACATCAGGTTGGAAGGGGAGTGTCACTGCATAGCCATTTTCAGATGTCTCAGAGAGGTTCACTTGGGTTCAGGTTTGGGCTTTGGCTGGGCCACTTGAGGACATTCACATAGGTTGTCCCGTAGACACTCCTTTATTATCTTGGCTCTTGCTTAGGGTCTTTGTGATGTTGAAAGATGAACTGTTGCCCCAGACTAAGGTCCAAGAGCAGGTTTTCATCAATGTCATCATTTATCTTTCCCTCGATACTCACTATAGAGGTCTGCTAGTTTCTGCTGCTGAAATACATCACCACATCTCATGCTGCACATCCATGTTTGAATGTACGGTATTGGTCAGGTGATCAGTGGTGCTTGCTCTCCTCCAGACAAGCAGTTCAAACTTTGTTTCATCAGACCATACAATTTTGTTTCACATAATCTGAGAGTCGTGCTATCACATACCCCCTTTTTTACCAGCATTTACTAGGGGTTAATTCAGAGCCGGTGCTGTTGACTAGCACTGTTAACCATGAGACCTTGGGTGTGTGCAGGGCCAGACTACCCAATGGGCATTATGCTTACCCATAGAATCATCTTAAAACAAGAAAGAAGCTCTAAAATAATAATAAAATATAAATACGTAAAATAACTAAATATTTTTATATAAAAGAAATTAAAAAAAAAACATTGTGACTAAGTTTGTTTGCTTCTAATAGAAACTGAAGAATCAATGTTGAGATCGGCCTTAGAATGTGAGCATCAGAAAGATGCAGGCAAGTGAGATAATGAAAGACAAAATGGAGCTAAGCACCGGACCCCCACAGTTGATCCCTTGGGAAAGCGCCAGTGAGACATGATAATTTTGTATCTATATAAATACAAATAAATAGACATGGGATGACTCACAGAAATATGAAGTCCAAGAGGTGAGGGAAGAGGTTGAGACAGAGCCTGTGAGAAGAGTGTGTGTCTTCAGCTGGGACTGAAACAGGGCTCAGGGTTGAGGAGTCTGACGTCATTGCGTATGTCTGTCCTGTTGGTCTCTGAGATTTCTCTTTTGATGCGGTTTAATGAATCTATTTATCGGAACTCATGCTGTCTTATGGTTTTCGGCATTTACATGCTTACTGTCTGCATCCACACACACAAACAAACATTAAAAAACCACAAATAAACTAAATTTGAGCTAATAAAAAAAGAGTTCTTCTGAATTTAATCAGTCTATTTAAATGATACTTCATACTTTTTGTGGTTGGGAAGAGAAAGGCTAGATGAAATGTTATAAAACACTAATTACAGCATTCGACACCAAAGGCTGTCTTTTGTCCAGTGTAATTAAAGTAGTGAGAATTAATGCATGTGCTTAGGGAATATGGGTTTGAATAAAAAATCTGATCCACAATTACATTTACATATTAAAATCTTTCCTGTGAAAAAAAGAGAGGAAGAACCACGTGAGTTAGGTAACATCAAGATGGACAAATGATGGCGTTGCACAAGAGTGTTCGGGGCTTAAAACGCCTCTTACCTGAAGTTCTCAGGTTACAGGCTAAATGACAAAAAGATATTACTCTTTCTTTAAATCAGACAAGTGCAACGTCTCCAATGACCACGAGACGGCGCCAAAAACGAACACGAGCGTAAAGATTATATTTCCCTTTATGTTTATTCTAGACTTCCGATTCATTGCCGGCTTAAATAGTGTGTCTAGTTACAATAGATTGTTATAGCAAAACCAATTCTTCAATATTAAACAGCATAATATATATTTTTAGTATAGGTGAAAAACTGAAGGCAAAGCACCCAATTCCTCACACGTCAGGATTATCCTTAAGAAATTATTCTACACTTTTATTATAGTAAAATCATGGTAACTTTTCATGAGGGAATTAAAGAGTTCACCAAAAAAAGGAAAAGCAGTTACAGAACGTATAGTTTTCTTTTTCTGTTGAACAAAAAAGACATTTTGAAGAAAGCCTAACTATTGACTTCCATAGTTGGAGAATGAAAGTACAAGTTTCTACAGGTTAGTTTCTTCAAAATCTTCTCTTCGTTTGCACATAATTAGCCCTGAACAGGGGATGTAATCACAAACTTAAAAGCGAGAAATTCAGTTATTTTTAGTTGTAAAAAAAAAAAAAATCATCATTCAATGTTCAATATCAACAAATTAATGTATTACAGTAATTATTGACATACTGGTTTGTGGCATCATTCTAAACTGCACTTGACCCTTTTCACATTACCTTATATATCTCAACAGGGACTAATAACCCCAGAAGTCCCCCACACACAAAATGGTTTACATTAACAGACACTTAAAGTTGAGCATTTCTTTATAGTTTCAAGAGCCCCTATTTCCACCTTTTTGACAAACGCATTATACAATATAATGTGGTCATAATTTACAGGGTTTGCCAAATTCACAGGAGTCCACAAACTTTGGTTATTAATATAAAGGTGTATTCTGGCAATCCAGTGAGGTGGTAGAATAGTCATTTATTAACAAACCTATTCAAGCACTTTGCTATCCGACAGCGTTGAGATGCATGAATGTATAATTTTATTAAAAAAAATATATATATAAATATATATTTTTTTGCAAACAGCCAGCATTAACAGTATATAACTGCTCTATTTTACATTCAATGTGGTTTGTACTAGTTCCAGGGTGTTAAACTGCTTTAATGTTTACCTCAGAGTAATTTAGACAGAAAACATTTAGCGTTTGAAAATGCATGTCAAATTAAAATGGCTAAATACATCTCTGTATATTTGTACATGGTCGCTAAACTTAATCAGCAAACGCAACACTCTGGGTAAAACTGACAGAATGATAAGACTGTCATCTAGTGGTGAAACATACATTGCACAAACCCAATTTACCCGATTACTGACCTTTCTTACCTTATCTGAAAAAAAAAAAGAAAAGAAAAAGTGAAAGTATTTTTTACAAGTGTCATTTAAAAAAAGTGCAACTAAAATCCATGCCTAAATATTAAAATAAACAACCACTGTTTTGAGGTAGAGTAAATTTTATTTACAACCCAATGATCGATGGAAAAAGAAAAGAGGAAGTGATAAATACTTTAAAGCATGCAACTAAAGCTGCCTTACAATGAGCACTACAAATGTTAATCTAGACACACTCACTTTAAAAACCTGAGTCTGTAAGGAATGCTTTACAAAATGACTCCAATGTACAAATCCATTGCTTTTACTTTGAGTGTTTCTCTTTAAAAGTTGAAAAAATAAAAACAAACAAAAAAAGAAAAAAAATTAAGCCCTCTCCCCTCTGATTCGCCTCGCAAGCTGGATATCCTTGGGCATGATCGTGACTCTCTTGGCGTGAATGGCACACAAGTTAGTGTCCTCAAACAGACCGACAAGATAGGCCTCGCTTGCTTCCTGTTAAAATAAATAAAAATTAGAGTGTTTAAAAGCTCCTAAAATGTATTACAAAGTTGTTACATTCGATATAACAATCTTACCTGAAGAGCGCCAATGGCAGCACTCTGGAACCTCAGGTCAGTTTTGAAATCCTGTGCAATTTCTCTGACAAGACGCTGAAACGGCAACTTGCGGATGAGCAACTCTGTTGACTTCTGATAACGACGGATCTCTCTCAGAGCAACAGTTCCAGGCCTGAAATGTAAACATTAAAATGAGTGAAAAAGAAGTTAAACACATTCGTGTGTGTGCTCATCACTCAGCGTCTCCTTCACTCACCTGTATCTGTGAGGCTTCTTCACTCCTCCAGTAGAGGGCGCGCTTTTCCTGGCGGCTTTAGTTGCCAGCTGTTTTCTTGGCGCCTTTCCTCCAGTGGATTTACGCGCGGTCTGCTTAGTACGGGCCATTGTTTTTCAATTTCTAGAATTAAAAACACAAAATATTCTAAATACTTTTATTTGAGACAAAAATAAATTTTAAACAGCAGTGAACTTAAAATGGCGGCATCATCCGGGTATTACAGTCTGCTTGCACCACTTCCGCTGAGATGCAGCTACATAAACCATACAAAATCTGCTTTTCTGCTGATGTGCAATGTAAATACAACCCAGCGTTTGGGTTAAAATTGTGCATCAGCTAAACTTATTGCATGAGTGTTAAAAATAAAAGACTGCTACAAAAGTGTATTTGCGCCAAAACACGAGAGCGGTTTTATTCACCAGCTCCGGCATCAGCCCTCATCTGCAGCAGAGAAACAGTTTCCCTCTCAAAAGCTCAACACAAAACATCACAACACCAAGCACACGTTCAATGGGGGTTGCTAAGAAATTTAGAAACGGCGGGAAAACATGCAGAGGCACAAGGGAGAAATTTGAATGCAGCATCCAAAACAACCGGCAACTCGACCCCGTCAAGAACAAGCTGAACAAACCATTGTCCAAAATGGCGGGCAAAAACGTACATTGATAAACCAGCATATAATTTCCAGATACCACATGCGACGCAAAGCCAACGAGAAAAAAAAACCTACACGTGATTTAAAAAAAAATCTACATATTGTTTGAATTGACTATTACTGAGGTATTGACAACATTTAAGTAAGCTAATAACAAATTAGCCAGAAAATAATCTGTCATGAATTACAAGAACCCCGAAATCCGACCAGCTCTGTAAAGAACACGTAGATTTGTTTGAAGTTAGCGTTCCTGTAACTAACATTATTACTGTCCAGTGCCACAATTCTTACCAAATAAAATAAGGCTTACCTGCACAAAACTAGATGCACCACAATCTCCTACTCGACGGATCTTGTATTTGAAATATGAAGGTTGGGCTTCTATTTATATATTTCTGAGGCTTGTCACTTAGGAACGCCCACGTGTGACGTTCCTGCTTCTTATTGGCGTAACGCAACACAGCCCCCCCCCTCAGACGTTTCGCTTCATCTGCATTGTTTACCTTTCAGAAGAGAATGCAATCTAGCTTTATTGTTTAAAATACAGTTTGAACATTTCGCATGCCCTGTAAAAATAAGTGTAATAAGCAATACCACTTACCAGTCTTATTGTTTTTATTTAGATATCCACAATTCATGGCAGATGTTTAATACACGTCGTTTTATTTACATTACACTAAAACTCAAAACGTAAAGAAATGTAAAGAGTTACAGCTATCAACAATACCGCTATATGAAACTACACGCCACTCTTGAAATTAAAATGCGTGCATTCATTAAACGTACATTAATACGCAACTGGCTAAATGTTGCTTTGTTTTATTGTATTTTTGATTACTTTGTTCGAACGTCGTGTGACTGTAAGCAAATAAGCACTTGGTTATTGTGTGAGGACGAGGAATCGTGTTATGGCAGTGCTGCTATGCAGCATGGCCATTGTCTCTTATTTGTTTGTCCCGCCAGTTGCTCATATTGGCCTTGCAGCGGCGCGCGAGAGCATGAGTAGACGAGAGGGTCCCCGCGCACGCGCTATTATTGTTTTGACTGAAAATGCCGTCGGTTTCGAAAACGGCGGCGAGCGCTTCTCCTCAAACCGAGAAACCAACCCACTATACGTAAGTAAACATTAAATGGGCAAAAATATATTACTGCGCAACGCGATGACTATTTGATAGTCGCCTGTCGGGTTTATATTCGTAAGGCGTGCTGTTTCCTCTCCCTCTGTGCGTTTTAAAATGGTGCTTTTCCTTTTGTAAATTCTTCCGAATGCACGCGGCTCTCAAATCTCAATGTTGATCAAATCAACAGTCGCATATCCAGTAAACACGGAGTTGTTTCCGTTTTAACGCTTTGCGCGCGCTATGTGCGTTTCAAAACTTAAAAAAGTGATCTTTGCTTATTTGCCTAGTGTCTGCTTGTGTGATAGCTTGAAGACATGTACACTGCACAGCAGTAAAGCGAGCGAGTTGAGACGCTCGCTAGATGTAGCTAGCAGGCTGGTTTGTTAGCTGCATCCGCCTCCTTCCTCGGCCCGTGCTTCTTACTCTACGTTCTTTTCCCGCCGTACGCACCATTGGCTTGAATGGAACGTACGTCGAAGATTTAACGTAACTCCGAACGCTAATCGCGGAGTACTTGGCGTAAGCTTCTAACGTTATACTGGAGAGCTTTGATAAATAGCTCACAGTGCAATTTTAATTATACGAAACACACTTTTTTTCTATCTAGATGTCCACAAACACATAAAATGGTCATTGTATGTTTGTAGTTTCTGAAAATGTCGTGGAATGTGTATCTGGGGCTAGTTTTGTTGTGGAATGGCAGCGTGTAAGTAACTACGCAGTGAACACAGCCACAAACTTTGAACGTAGTTTGACATTCCTGCGTCCTATTCTGTCTATTCTGATTTGTTTACATCGGTCTGTAGTGGTGTTTGACGCGGATATGATTCATTACAAAGTGTTTGATCGTGCCCTTTCTGTCTGAATTCTAGATATTTGAAGGAGTTCAGGACCGAGCAGTGCCCATTGTTTTTGCAGCACAAATGCACACAGCATAGACCCTTTACTTGTTTCCACTGGCATTTTCTAAACCAGCGAAGACGGAGACCCATACGGAGAAGAGACGGGACTTTTAATTACAGCCCAGATGTGTATTGCACGAAGTATGATGAAACAACAGGAATATGTCCCGATGGAGACGAGTAAGTAGCTTTTATGTTTTTACACACCACAGTCATCTTGACGCGCCAACGCACGCTGTAGTCGTGTTTATGTTTTGGTAGGCAATGTGCTCGAGTTGCTTGAAAAGAAGACGGTATTTTGTCATTGTGATTTCTGTCTGTTTTCTGTAAGATCAAACGATTATGAACACTACTGACACGAGGCTTTGAGGCTTTTCAGTAACCACGAGCATGTTGTAATGTTTTGACTCGTCTTTTTTTGTGCAGCACACACCCTCTTTGTGAAATATGAAGCAGATGATAGCCTTATAAACTCACTATGGTGTTTACTTTACGTTAATGTTTTACTCTCCGTGTATGTCCGGGATTGACTAATGGATATCACCTTCTCTTGTAGAGCAAGTTGTCTTTCGCCCTTTGTCTGTGTGTGTGTTTATCTTGAGTTTCACTTCCACTTTTAACTGCTGTATCGTCTCTCGGTTCCTAGTCTAATCTGTGTAGCAGAAATGTGTAACTTCAGTTTGGAAATGAAGGTCAGGCTGAGGATGATGATTATGGTGGTGTTTGTTGCCTTCCTTGTGTGTTGCTCTGAAAGAGTCCAAAGACACGCCCCCCGTTCTCTGCCCTGTGATTGGCTATCCTGTGCACGTACTCTGTTTTTGATTGGCTCATTGCTGATACACTGTTTACAATTCCCTCACTTCATAAAAGCTCATGTGTTTACCATGCACTTACCAGTTGTTGTTCAAAGGATATTCACAGTCCCACTCTTTGAATGTGAAAGCATCCATGTAGTCTCAGAGTTGTCCCAGTTCATTCCTGATATGTGTTTTGTTCTCAGTTAAGTTGCTATAAACAGTGGGCTCAAGTTACGTTGTTTGCTATATATAAACAATACTAACACTTTAGTTTAAGTATTAACTAGTGATTTATTACCTGCCTGTTATTAACATATTGGCTCTTTATTCGTAGTTATAAAGGGCACATTCAATATGATCTTATTCTACTTTTCTAATCTGATCCAATACCAGATATAGGGTTGCACGATATTGGAAAAATCTAACATTGCGATACTTTGTTATTCTGCAATATACTGCTCTCTTCTATGAATATATAAATACACAAATGCATACACTTGATAAAATGTTGGTTTATATTTAGATATCTAAAAAATATATGTGTATGACACAAATTTTACATTTGAATATGATGTAACTACTTTGATGTAACTTTTTTATATATAGTTTTGGCTTCTATGAATGTGTTTATCACATATACATAATAAATATAACACACACACATATTATGTCAAAACAAACTTTTATTTTGGATGTGATTAATCATGATAAATTTTTGGACAGCCGTAATATATATATATATATATATATATATAAATAAATAAATAAATATATTGCGATATGATGTATACAATTTCACCTGATGACTTGAATATCTCTATTTGGATGATTTTGTAAAAACAAGTTTTGATAAAAACAATAAAAAAAACGTTGCAGTTGCAACAAACAAACATCTTTTATCGTTTTATGTGTCTAACAGTATTCAGATACAGGAATTGAATAATAAAAATGCAAATAATTGAATGCAATTGTTCATTTACTCACGGTATAATTAGGCCTGTCACAATAATCAATATATCGACTTATTGCACAATACATGGACATAACCTCAATAATTTTTGGTGATGCAATATATATCGTCCATACGTAAAAACCAATTCTTGCAACATTTTAGCTGATTGCACAACCTCTCTATCTCTCTATTGGAGGTGTCGCAGATATGAGCGATATCGCAGCCTCTGTAACTTTTTAACCTTGCATTTTTTTTAAATTAACATTCATTTATTATTTGTTTTGGATATGCGTTTTCACATTCTGATGCCAATTCCTTATCATTAAATTATAAAAAAAAAAAAAAAAATAATATTAAAATTAAATTAAATATTCTTAAGCACAAAATATGTGTTCTTTTGAAGAGTGTACTTGCGTTATGATGCTATTATATTGCCATTCTGGGATTATAAAATCAGTGGCCTAATAGTTTGTTTTGGTACAATATATCGTACAGCAAAAAATAGATATCGTGACAGGCCTAGGTATAATTACTTGTGCCTGAATGCTTTTAAAATCATTATACAATTATAATATACACTCAACATTGCAGATCCTGCAATGTGACTATTGCGAATGATCACATTGCGATATCGATGCTGAAACGATATATTGTGCAGCCCTAAGCCGAAACATAACTACTTAAAAATAACTGTTTAATCAGCAGCAAATTAGGAGTTTATGGAGGGAAAAGTCATAGTTAGTGGTTTGTTAATAATGAGATTTGTAGCTTAAAATAAAGCGAGTCCTAAATAATATAGGTTGTTTTGATGGTATATAATGATCTCCTATTTGATTTGTGATTTGAGTTCTTTGCTCATTGAAACTGGGTTTACACATAGTGGTGTAACAGAAGAGTTCAAAGGCTCTATAAACAGATCATATAATTATTGTGCCGTGCACGTGACATTTCTGTCAGATGTCATATGCAGATTCTTGCCAAGTTTTTTCTTTCGTTTTCCCTCAAGCCATAAATAGTGTCAAGATTTTGTGAATGTTGCTTGAGTTATGGGTGTGACATTTGCAGAAAAAATTCCAAAAAAAAAACGTATATTCACAGAAAAAGTATATGTTGAAGCATCTGTTTATATTTTTGGAAATAACTAACCACAGAGTTGTGGGATCAGAACAATATCAATCTGTAAACGTTTTTATAGTTTAATTGAGGGAAATAAACATGCGCTATGGATGTGACCAAAAAAGTGTGCGAGTTTACAGTATACAACATACTTTTTAGAAATTCTCTGAATAAAACTGCACAACCCAAAATAAACAATGCTGCTAATCAAAGGATAAGAGTTGGCTCTCTATAAAACAAGTGATTGGTTTTATTTTACATTTTTGCATTTATGAGGGAAAAGCTTTGTTATGGATGTGGCATCTCACCGTTATGAATGTGAAATTAGCACTTGTGTGACTTTGGCAAATCAAATCAAGTAAAATATATCCCCATTTATCATGCATGTACATAATCGCCACAACCAATAATCCCTAATAACTAATACAATCTATTGAAAATCAACTG
>CAIGQQ010034267.1:1617191-1640844 GCA_903798035.1 Danio albolineatus
CAGTTGATTTTCAATAGATTGTATTAGTTATTAGGGATTATTGGTTGTGGCGATTATGTACATGCATGATAAACGGGATAATAGTTTACTTTATATAATGCCAATGTTTCTTCATTTATATATTTTTTAAATTTACAGACCTGTCCTAAATAGAAGGCTCATCCATATTATTGCTACAAATTAATGATTTATATTCATCCATACATTTTATAAACTTTATATAGCATAATTACTTTTTTAGAGCAAAAAGTATATTTATTTCGGCTATTGGTGTTAGTGCTGCATCCTTTCTTTCTTTCTTTCTTTCTTTCTTTCTTTCTTTCTTTCTTTCTTTCACTTATTTAACGTTAGAACAAAACTGTAGATTTTTAAATGCATTCTGGTCATTAACATGCTGTCTACTACAACATAAAATACATTTATGTAATTCTTATTTTTTTCATACCTCCTTTTAGTATATTCTTCCCTTTTAAGTATCAATTTTTAAAGATATTTTGACCATTTGGTGGTTGTCTGCCATTACATGTAAATAAAGAGGCCTAATGTAATCAAATATTTTGTTCTTTACCAGCACCTACACTTGAATTTAAGGTGGATTATCATTTATTTCCTCTCTCTGTCATCACGCTTTGTGTTTTGACTAATTCCTATGAAGCGTCAATGTAAATGTTACAGTAATTACAAGCATGATTAGTCCCGTGTGTCCGCTGCATCAATGTATGTCACATGGCTGCAATATAGGCATAGATCACACATTTATCCACCCAGTAGCTGCCGTCCTGTGGTGACATCATTGCAGTTGCCATAGTTACTGTTGCTACCTGAACGAGATGCAGTTGCTATATTTGAGAAGATTATTGGGTATGTAGCATTTTCAGTATGAATCTGCTCTCATGGAGCTGTGTGGATTGGCACGGCCCCATTTTCTGTGTGCATTTAATCCTGTCCTACAAATTGTACATTAATATATGTTTCTTTTAATATGATCAGTTGCCGTGTATCAGAAATGAGCAGTACTTCTATTTTAGTAGTGTGAAAATGCATTTAGTTGTTATATAATGCTGGGCTGACAAAACCAAACATACATCTACTATTTCCTAATGTTATGGACACATTATTTTCCCTTTCATTATGTATAAGCAAGCACTCTCTGATAGCATATCTTGCAAAACATTCTGGAAGTATTTCACAAGTGTTTAACTGTTTTACTGTTGAGAAAGCCCAGCGTTTACAGTGACAATAGTTTTTTCTCTCTTTTAAGATGAAGTTTGTAAACTCTTTTAAGAAATGATAAGAGGTGATCAAAAAAGCAAGCAAAATATATATATATATATATATATATACAATATAGAAATAAAAACTCCAGTAAAATATTTGCTGATACTTTTTAAATGTAATAAGGATATGATAGTTACTTATAGTTGCAGCACTTATTTTAGCTTCCATGTGTGAAAATGAACCTTATTAACCAGGCAATACTTAGGAAGCATAATTGCTGTTAGAAAGCATACGTTGTTTACTCTAATGAAACACATTTTGCCTGTGGAACTGGAAGTAACAGCTGTTCCTCTTATATTTTGCATTTCTTTTTGTTTTGTTTTGTTGTTTGATCTGTCTGCTAAGCCAAGGGTTGTGCTCTTGAAGAGGACTGTACATGGCAAATAATCCATTTTGTTGTCTGTTTACATCTCACTCCGTTGCTTTCACTCATTTTGTGATTTATTAGAAATAGTTGTGAGGCACCAGATGAATGCATTTCCATATTTGTTATTATAACCCATCCAAGAGAGCATTCCCTGAAGAGGAGTTTGTTTTGTAGTTTTTTTTTTTTGCTTTGTTTTGCTCCTAATTTTTTTCATTGTTTCCAAAATGAAAGATAAATGCACTGACGTGTTTGTTTGTGACAATATTAAAAATGCCCTTTTAAACCCAATGTTACCGTTTTTCCTTTTACAGTTGCCCTTATTTACACCGGACCACCGGTGACACGGAGCGGAAGTATCATTTACGCTACTATAAAACCGGCACCTGCATCCACGAGACAGACGCTCGTGGACATTGTGTAAAGAATGGCCTCCACTGCGCTTTCGCTCATGGACCACATGACCTACGGCCACCAGTTTATGACATCAGGTACCATTTTTTCATCTGGATTGTTCAGAATAAAGTAGCATATTTGGGTGTCAGTTTAGAAATATATATATATCGTAGGATATACAGTGAAAATGTCTTTGGTCTCAGTGGTCTGTTAAACATCACAAGGAGGGCTAATCATTTTGACTTCGACTGTGAATGCTAAGTGCACCTGATCATAGAAAATACTTTGATTTAAAAGTTTGCTTTGTGTTTTGTATTACACTTTGATTTAAAGTGGGATTTCACCTGCTCATCACATAAAGGGGAGGAAGTCCAGCAGTATTTATGATTTCAAACAGCCATTCAGACTTTTGCAATCAATATATATATGTTATATGTTATATATATATATATATCATGTTATATATATATATATATATATCATGTTATATATATATATATATATATATGCATACATTCATACATACATACAGTTGAAGTCAGAATGATTAGCCCCCTTTGGATTTTTTTTTTTTTCCTTTTTTAAATATTTCCCAAATTATGTTTAAAAGAGCAAGGAAATGTTCACAGTATGTCTGATAATATTTTTTTCTTCTGGGGAAAGACTTATTTGTTTTATTTCTGCTAGAATGAAAGCAGATTTAAATATAAATATAATTATTATTAGCCCCTTTAAGCTAGTTTTTTTCAGTAGTCTATAGAACAAACCAACATTATACAATAACTTGCCTAATTAACCTATCCTAACCAAATTAACCTTGTTAAGCCTTGAAAAATATCTTGTAAAATATTATTTACTGTCGTCATGGCAAAGATAAAAGAATTCAGTAATTAGAAATGAGTTATTAAAACGCTTATGTTTAGAAATGTGTTGAAAAAAATCTGCTTTCCATTAAACAGAAATTGGAAAAAAAATAACAGGGGGGCTAACAATTCTGACTTTAACTGTATATAAACATTAAAGTTGAACTGGAGCCATCGTTGAAAACTTGTGATTTGTGGAGCCAATGTTCAACCATAATGTTACCAAAATGCTTATCATTTGCATGTTTTTAAATGTGTTTTCCTACGACTGTTTGAGCATTTCAAGCCAGTTTAAAACATTCCGGCACAAGAAATTATCATTTTTGTATCTTATAGAGAGATTAATTGTGTGTGTATTTATAAAAAATTAAGTCTATGGTTTTATTTTACATTTAATTATTCAGTTTGTGTAATGCTAGACTCTCTGAAAATAAATCATAAATCACTACTTATTTATTTGTATCTTTGCTCCACTGTTTATCAATAATTGTATTGGTTTAATAAATTTTATGCTGACACACTCCCCTACAAAACCATCCCAATCAATCTAAACTAATGAATTCTTTTCAAATAGAGCTATTCATTTCATCTGGTGAAGTTGTACTCAATATTCCTATATATATATATATGCCATTTTTCCCATTATTGTGCAGCCCAATACCAAAAGTACAGAAAAAGCCAGGCAGTTCTGCATTATTTGTCCGATATTTAATAGTCTGTTCATCGATGTGCCACAGTTATAGTTTTATGTAAAAGCAGCGGCTGTGAGCATGTGACTAAAAGTGCAAATCTTATGGGCTGGTTTTTGTATTTTGCAATACAATAGAAAGGTGATCTGGTGCATTGACTTTGTGCAAATTTAGCATCTTTTACAGTCATTTGAATTAAAATACAACTCTGAATATTCATCTAGGTGTGAACAGGCCTTAGTGTAAACAAGTAATCCTTACACCAAAGGGCAGCAGTCAGAAAAAAGGAAGTTCTTTGCCTTGTGACACTTAAATTCCTGTTTTTTCATAGGCGGGGGATTCCTGCAGGATTCCCAAGACCTAAATAATAAAAGCTGTGATTGCCAGAACATCAGCGGTTCACGCTAGACGTTGTTTTGTTCTGACGACTGCTTTCAGTTGCAAAAGGGTTTTGAGGCCGCATAGGTTTTCACTTTATTAGCACCATTGGTATTTGCATATGAATTCATAACAGAGCAGACCGTGCGAATAAGAGGATAATTAACTTAATTTGAAAAGATGTATCTTAATTATTGTGATACTAATGACATTTAATTGCACTTGCATTGCAGAGCAGTTTGCACAACATAGCCACAAACGGTTTGTACTGGAAATGTGGCTTACCAGTGATTAAATAACAAGAAAAGTGCCATCTCAGCAGTTGCCTAGCAACGTGAATGTGGAAATAGCTGTCTTGGGTGTTTTTTTTTCCCTCTTGTTTCTTTGCATCCACTGTTCAGAGTCATTGGTGCTCTTGAAATGAGTGGTCTGACTTGCATTGTCATGTTTGCAGAGAGATCCAGGCACAGGAAGCTCTGCAGAATGGCCAGTTGGGATCTGGGGAGGGAATTCCTGACCTGCAGCCGGGTGTGCTGGCCAGCCAGGCTATGATTGAAAAGACCCTGAATGAGGACCCACGCTGGCAAGGTGAAAATAAATCTGGACACACTAATGCATAATAAAAATCACAATGTTACAAAACAATGTCACTGTGTTCAGTCACTCATATTCAGCTTCTGTTCTTATTTTGTAGACACCAATTTTGTTTTGGCCAACTATAAGACCGATCAGTGTACCAAGCCTCCTCGTCTATGCAGGCAGGGCTATGCTTGTCCCCACTATCACAACAGCAGAGATAGGAGGAGAAATCCCAGAAAGTTCAAATACAGGTGAGAAGGACTGGAAATAGATTTTTAAATAAAAATAATAATAATATATAATAAAAATAACGTCAACACATTTGGGAGTGGAAGTGACATTACTTGACAGTATTTGCTCTTTTTGTAGCTCCTGTGCTTATTATTTGATTGTAATGCAATAATGTGCACCTTTTGTGTTGACAAATTTGTAATGAATTTAATTGAATCGTTTGATGCCAGTATTTTTTTCTGTTCGGAGATGTTTTTCTTTTTTTGTTTTTTTTTACTGACCAAGAAGTATTTTAGAAGATGCTCACATTATTGAATCAGGACTTTCTTCAGTGACTTGAAGTGACTGTGTATACACCTATACTTATTTTTTTTGCACAAATAAAAAATGAAAAGTGTTCAAATTAATTCAGATTTTGTTATGTTTAAAGGGACGGGTCACCCCGAAATTGAAAGTTTCACTCACCCTCAAGTGGTTCAAAACCTTTATGAGTATCTTTCTTCTGTTGAACATTAAAGACGATATTATGAAGAAAGCCGAAAACCTGCAACCATTGACTACCTTAGTAGGAAAAACAAATACTATGGCAGCCAATGCTTACGGGTTTCCATCTTTCATCTACATATTTTCTTTTGTGTTCAACGAAAGAAACTCAAAGGTTTTGAACCACTTGAGGTTGAGCTAATAGTGAGTAAAGTTTTTTCTAAACTGTCCCTTTAATTAAAAAATGTAGTAACGATCTAATAGAACCTATATATTTATTTAATATTATGTTAGAAATAACATTAAATGAACATAATAAAGGTGTTTTATCCAAATAATTATTTCAAATATTACTTTTTTCACATTGTAAATTGGTTCTATATTCAAGAAACTATGTATTTCTACATAGATGGGCTCTGTGGCATCGAAAAGATCGAAATCCCCAGCCTTATTTATGTAATAACATTAATATATTGGGTTTACTCCATACTAGAGTACATAATAACTGTAGCATCATTTTTCAGTGTGACCAAAAATTATATAAGATAAGCAGTTAGTAAAATATGCTTAACTGGAATATTTTGAGGCTGAAGAAACTGGATTATCTGTCATCTATTAGCATGACACCAATTGCAACATAAAGAGCTTTTTTACTAAAATTTAATTGTCAAAAATGTATTTAGTTTTTGGCTAAAGGGGGAAAAAGTGGTTACAAATGTTTTTGATTCATCAGTTTTTAAAATTTATTCGCTGTTGAATGTGATGGCAGATCGACGCCCTGCCCGAGTGTGAAGCATGGAGATGAATGGGGCGAACCCTCCAAATGTGAGAGCGGAGACAGCTGCCAGTACTGCCACTCTCGCACCGAACAGCAGTTCCACCCAGAGGTCAGACTCGCAAAAACCTGTACAGCTCTCTGCTCAATGACTGACTTCTTCTTTTTAATCTCAATAACCTCTTTCTCTTTTTCAAGATTTACAAGTCAACTAAATGCAACGACATGAGGCAAACCGGATACTGTCCAAGGGGCCCGTTCTGTGCTTTTGCACATGTGGAAAGTAAGCATGTTCACAATGATGATCAGTTTCAGTGTTTTGGTGTGTTGTAGTACATTACCTGAAGAACTTTAATTCCATTTTATTAATGTGTGACTATGAGATTGATTGAATTAAAACTGACATTGTGAAGAATTAATTAGAGTGAAGGCTAGAGATGCGCGGATGGGCTTTTATTTCATCCGCAACCGCATCACAAAACTCATCATCCGTCCGCCACCCATCCGCACCAACATTTTGACAAATTTTTAAGACCGCACCCGCCCGCCATCCGCTGATTGGGCTCTTTATTTGAATGGCTTATTCTTTTTTATTATTAAATGAATGTTTCTTTATTGTTTATTTGTAAATAGAGAATGACTTTAATGTAGACATGTAGTTAATCCAAACGTGCAAGCCAAATCCAGCATTAATTGACGACGCTTTGAAGTGACGCTAAACGATACGAGGACGTGTCTTTTCACTTGATTTGATTCCTCGGTCCTTGAGTCTTTTCCATGCGTCCTTCCCTCGCATCCCGGAGGGGTGGAGCTAAGACACGAGGAAAGAAAGCAAGGAAAGGAAATGAGGATGCACAAATAAGAAATGAGAAGCACCCTATAAAGCTCTCAGAATATCAGCAGTGAACTCCGTCTTCGATCGGCGCACAGGGACAAAAATAGCCAAAATGAAACGCACTGTACTGTACAATTTTTTGGTACAACCGCCCGCCACCCGTCCGAATTTAATTAAAATATTATTTTTCGTCACGTCATCCGCCCGATCTGCGGTTTATCCGCGGAGTCCGTGGCTGTAACCGCCAACCGCGCATCTCTAGTAAAGGCAGCACTATTTTTTTTTACAAGAGAATTCTTTCAAGAGAAAGATTTTTTTTGTTTTCTATGCTTTTTGTAATTGAATGAGTTGGCTCACGGTAAAAGCTGCTGTTTGCCACCAATGGAATTAACTTTTTCAAAAGAACAAGTGTCAATTTCTGTAAGCAGAAATATGAGAAATATCAAACAAACTTTGGTGTGCACTAAAAGTTAAAGCCACCTAGGAATACTACGCACGAACAATCTTCACACACTTGTAAAAATAAGCCGTTTAAAACAAAGTGTGCGCGTCTATAAATGCATACTATACACACACTTTGTTTTCATGTAAATGAACAAACAAAATGAATAAAAAGTTTTCCTGATTTCTCGCTCTCTCCAACATTAAAAGCTGTTTTATTGTTTGGAAATGAAATGAAGCAATTAAGACTAGGGCTGCACGATATTGGAAAAATCTGATACAGGTTTCTTCTAATCAAAATTAAAACTTTTTAAGACCATAATGAATGAAATTTTAGACTTATACAGGGCTAAACACTAAGGATTTTTTCTAATGGCCCGGTTACTACTGTAAATAGTTTTTGTATTTAATGGAAGATCATGTAAAGAGAAGCATTACTTTAGTTTTCTTTCCCGGATCAGGTAATATATATATATATATATATATATATATATATATATATATATATGTCCACGTGCCTCCTTAACTTTAAAAAAAAAATGTTTCACATTCACATGACTTTTTAGGGATCAACACTAAGGATTTATCATTTGTTTCTCTGCCCACATCAAACTAAATATTTCCTTGCCACAAATTTGAAAAAATGTATCAAAACAAGCCAAATTTAGCTGTATACATACACTTTTTAAAATATGCTCATTTATCAAAAACTATACACAGTAGTTTGTCCAGGATAAAGTCTCAGATCAGCAGGTATATACATAAATGGGGAGTTAATCTCATATTAAAACAATGTTACTGTAAAGGATGATAATTAAACCATAGTAACAAAAATAACTGCAAGCAAAAGAAAGCAGGTGAAGAACACTCAGCCTGTGATGATGAAAGGATGATCACATGCAGGCGGTTAATGTTATTCCCAGTAATAATCTGTTAATAGAATGGTAAAAGCGAAAACGGAAGCTGCTGCTGTGTAGAAAAAATCTGGAGATCTCTTGAAAGCAGCAGGACTGTGGGTGCATGAGCACCGCTTTTTTCTAATCTATTTCAAAGAAACAATCGCACCAGTTGCGTTCTTCAGGCACAGTTGTTTGCACAAGGATCGATCGTGCACTTCACATCAGCTGTGCCTCGCTCATTATGTCAATGACTTTTGTTTTTGAAATTTAAGATATATTAAGACACCTTGTGATATTGCGATATTTTATTTTTCTGTGACACATTCTGCGATATGAATACAGTTTCACATGATCGTTTGAATAGCTCTATTGGATAGTTTTCTGGGGAGTCTAACAGCATGCAGGTACATAAATTGAATAACCACAAAAATGCTAACTTTTTTCCAGTTCAAATATAAAAAAATTCCTAGAGCAAGTAAAAATATTGTTTTTGTCAAAAAAGATTTTCCTAAAAACAAGCTAAATTATCTGCCAGTGTGGTGAGTGAAATAATCTGGTTTTCACTTTGAAATGTAGATATTTGGACTAGAAACAAGACAAAAATTCTAAGTAAGATTATTATTATTATTTTTTTTGCATAAATCATTTTAATTTCGTACAAATACAGTGATTAAATACAATTCTGTGGCTCCTGATCAATTATAGTTTAGATTCAACATTTTGTACAAAATCACTAAAGAATATATTTTGATGAATTTTGGAAACCAGCAGCCATTGATGTCCATAGTAGGAAAAACAAATACTACGGAAATCAGTGGTCAACGGTTTACAACATTGTTCACAATATCTTATTTTGTGTTCAATGAGAAAAATCTAAATCAAACTGGTTTAGAACAAGTCGTGGATGAGTAAACGACAGTTTTTTTTTTGTTTGTTTTTTTGAGTAAACTATCCCATTAAAGTCAAACAGAGTTGGATTTTTTTTACCCTGTGCAACTTGAAGTGTGAATGATTAAATTAAATCCAAATTTAAATCACATCACAATCTGTGGTCACCTCTGTATGATTCTGAAGATTGTTTGTGTGTGTTTGTGTTTGTCTGAAGGAATTCCCTCCACAGAAGAGACCATGAGCACGTTGCTGTCAGCAATGCAGTCTGGTTCTCAGTCTAAGCTGGGCTCTCAGTATCCAGAGTGTCCAGTCAGTGAGTGGAGCAACAACACCAATTCCATCACCAGCAGCGCTAGCAACAACGGCCAGAGCGGAAACGTACGTCTGCGTTCCTCTTCTCACACCTGTCCTACATCTGTCCTGCATCTGTGCAAGACAAGTGTCTGTAATTTAGGAAGCAGTTGATTGTTTCGTTGTTAAAGCTACTGCTTTTATTTTCATTTTGGCAGTGTTTCCTTTTGTTGACTTTGGTTTGCTTTGCATTCATTTCTGCTTATTGCAGTCTGTGTTGGAAAGGGAGAGTATCCCAAATTCTAATCAGAGCTTTGCACTCCAAAAACTGAGCTAATTATTCTGAGCTAAACCCTTTTTGCAATTGGATATACGTAATGAAGCAACCAAAAAATCACCTATTTGGCCGCGTCTTTAAGCTCACTTGTGCTTTTCTCCTTCAGGTATCATGCTCTAATAGTCCAACTGTAGCACCAAGCTCAGGGAGCAACAGTTCTTTGTCCCCAATTGGACCCATCGGCAGGCCAAAATGCTTTACTAATGGTAGCTTATGTTCAGAGTCCACAACGTCCAGTGTTTCCTCTCCGACGTCTAACTATCCCAAAGCTCCAGGTTTTGAACGGGAGGATCAGGTACACGTGACCGCTTTCTCTAGCCCTTTCTGAAAGGATTTCCTGCAGGACTGCAGGCATGACACACACTGCAAGCTTTCACTATCATTTCTTTGCCTTTGAGTGATTTCATTTCACCACTTGTTCTGTTGTTTCTGTTTTTTATTTATTTATTTGTTTATTTATTTAGTTTTCAGTTGAAAAGCAATTGTTTTAGTTTTCAGTATTCATTTGTTAAAGTCTTTACGTCAGACTTTATGGTTTTCCACCTGGTATTAACATGCATTTTCAGTCATTCAATTACAAGTGGTTTCCACCACGATAAAGAACGACGAAATGATTGCTCGGCTCACACTGCAATTTCAGTCACGATTCAGGTCTGATTTGAGACAAATTTGGCATATTCTAAAATTCTAGGTTAAAATTGATGGTTTTTGATCGTTGATTTGACATGTTAGCCACTTGATGGGCTTCGTGATCAAATTTTTCCCCTGAAGAAGTTCTGGCAGTGAGAATAGGTTTCAGACTCTTTCCTGCGGTGTGACTTCATCTGTGCGAATAATCTGATGATGCAATCATGGCGACCTTCAAACCAGCACAGGGAAAATGTCAAAATGTCTTTTCTCTGGTTTTAATATTGAGGCAAAATACCACTGTTTATGTTTGCTGTAAGGTAGGATTTCAAAACACGGGTTACTGAAAGTGTCACCGATAGATGACGTCAATCTCCAGGTGAGTTTTCTTGCGTGTTTTGTGTTTAGTGAGTTTTAATTTTCATTCAGTCTAACATTATGACAGCTGAGATCATACAGTATGTCATGGGAGTCGTGTTTAATCCTTTAGGTTTATTAAGAAACACATAGTGTGAGCTGGGGTTAAGGGTACATTTACACTACAACAATATTTCTCCCTTGCATTTAAAAGGATAAAAAAGTTTCACATTCTCTGAAAAGCATAAAAAAAATCACTTAGAGGTGCAGTATGTAAGTTTGACATCCAGTGGTTAAACTGGGTATTGCATTCCTGGATCAAAACACGCGCAAGTGCAGGTTGTCAGATTGAGAAGCAACAGGAGTGAGCCTGACTATCAAGCCTAAGCGCTGATTTAAATCATGTTCTAAATAAAAGCAAGGGCATGCAGTAGAAGGACCATCTTCATATTAGTTTTTGTCCTAACCAACACCTGAAATTTATTTTTTAGAAACAGTTTCTATTTTTTGCAGCTGAACAACAGAAGACTTGAGGGCACGATCACCTCAGGTACATCTTATGTGCTTTATTCAGTGTTAAATGCTAACAATATGAGTTTGAATGCCCTTTTACATGAAATTATAGCCATACTACTGAAAGCAGCAGCAGATAGTTCACCACAGAGCTTTAAAATAAAATAAAAACCGGAACTGTGAAATAATGCAGTGATTCAGCATCTACATTTAATAATGTTAAAGTGGTTTAATATGTATTAATTAGATTATAAACCTTACCATTTTGTGAGTGAGCGCTTATTCTGTGCTTCTGAATGGCTTTATTCAAATTTCTGTCGTGTTGCCTAACTGCTCATCATTGCATATCTCATTACGTAGCGTGCTGTTGGGACATGGAGTTACAATGTGCCTTGTTTACCTAATGTTTAGACTCTTAATATTAATTTTATTTGCTAATTAATAACCTCATGTGGAACTCTGAATCTGCGTCTGATTTCGGATTCTGCTACTGTCCACTGGAGGTCGCATTTCTGTCATGGATGTATGCTTTGAGAACTTGTCTGAATGAATGAAATTCGTGGTTTTCCAACTAGGCAACCCAGGATACTGACATATAATTGGCTAAAGAGGCTGTGTGCGGGTTAATAGAACCAAAACAAAAACAGCATTCCGGCACGTAACAGACATTTTCAGAAAAGTCAGAATAACTGACTTAGCATTGTTTTTTCAGATAAACAAGAATGTTCACTTAGCACGTTTCTTAAATATCTGCAAACATATTATGTTATTTGTATGCTTCAAAAGAGTCAAAAACTTACATACAGCACCTTTAACAGGTTTAGAACAAGTGGAGGGTAAATAAATAATGACAGAAGTAAATTCTCCGCTGAGCTATCTCTTTAAGGGCCAGGACACCAAGCCAATGGTCGGCTGTTGAGCTTATTTGTTCTGTTCGTCTGGCTAGTTTGTTTTAGCTCTCGTCGAGTTAACATTGGAGTAATTTAGTGTGTAAAATCAGCATCAGCCCATTGGCTGAAGAGAGTGCTCTGATTGGTTGTTCAGCAACGAATCAGAGTGCGACGTAGTAAAGTGACATAGTAAGTGAACAAATAAAGCCAAGAAGGATCACAAAGAGGACGGCTCTAATTTTGCTACATTTCTCAAATATTTGCAAATGATATGGATTTTTAGATTATCAGACCTATTTCCATGAGCGAATCCCTCCATGAGTGACAATTACTGTGATAATGATTCTAAACGCTGCTTTGTTTCCACTTTATCTGTTCATGTCGGAAGTTCAGTTTCCCGAACAAGAAAACCGACTACTGCCCCCCCATGAAGCGAGAAGAAAAAAAAAAAAGCCATCCTTCTGCACATTTGCAGATACGCGTGTATTTAAACCAATTGGCTATTATCCATTTGGTGTGTTTACATGCAGCTTTTTGGTCCAGGCACAATCCAACATGATGTGACAAAACAGTTGGGTTATGTTGATGCTAGTTTGGTGTCGGCTGGGTGCATGCGGTCCCTAAGGGCGAACTGAAAATTTTCAACGCTGATTTTACTCAGTATCTTTGTGTTTTCATAACTTTCTCATAACGTACACTTTCTCAAAACATGTCTCATAATGATCACATGTTCCATCAATAGCAGGTGTTTTTCTTTTCTTTTCTTTTTTTGTAGCTGTTTGAACTTTCGACCACATGAACGTTCGCTCTATAAAAGCAATCCACAGGAAGTGGTCAAATGTATATTTAGTACAATCCACTACTAAACGAATGGGGTATATGCACACAGACTTTTAATTTCCGCCAGCCAGCCTCAACCCTTCCAGTGAACCGTCTTTCTATTATAAATTGCTATGTTTAAGGTATGATTTCTTTTTTAAAAAATCTGTGACCTTCTCTTGCTGATAGATGTACGATATAAAGTGGGTCTCAGACCGAACAAGAAACACTGCATTGTATTTCATTTCCCCCCACCATCTTTAAAATATGACAGTTTATTTTACCCCAGTATTTTCAATGGAGTTTCTGCGCTCACCTGCTGATCCCGATGGTGCTAGCAGTTACATGGTCTCATCTCGTTTTATGTTTTATACAACTAAATGAATGCTTAAGTCTATTTAACTGAAAGTATTGTAATTACATTACATCAATGATGCTGCAAAATGAGCCTTATGAAATTGAAAATAGTCACATTAAGCTTTTACTGGAAGTTTAGCATTGGCTGAAAAATACTAGCTGTGGATAAAGCCCATTAACAAGGACATCTTAATACCAGGTGCAATTTGAGTGTGCTTACTCTGCGTATATATCACCACATTCATTGATTATTCTCCCCAATCTTTTGTATTTATTGTTCATTATTTAAGCTTAGAATAGAATTTGTTACCCAGAAGCCACATGACCTCATCATATAATATCAAAACGGAAACTCACTGTAACGTTAAACTTTTATAAACAACAGAAGGGCGTTTTACTTTTTTGTTTTTCTTTGCTAAGCAGGTAGCAATTCCCTGCATAATATCACCTTTGGTTGCCTTAACAACATCGGGTCACATGATAGGGTGTATTGTATGATTTCAGGCAAAGAACCAGAAGAGCCAGTCTGGGGAGAATAATCAGAAGTCAATGGACCAAGACAAACAGGTAAAGCAGCCCTGTTCTCACATTAACACGTTTTTAAGATCTAACGATTATGGATTGCGTAGGAGATGAAGCGATTACAGCAACAGATTGAGTTATTGTTTGTGTTACCCAGAAAAATGCAATAAATGTTTCCATATAATGTAATACATTTGTGCAGATTTAAAGCAGCGATGTTATTGTTTACTCCAACTAAAGTTAATTTTAATTTATTTTAATTTATTTTTTGTTTGTTTGTTTATTAAAGCAAAGCTATTGGATTGAAATGTTTAGTTAGTTTGCTACATCTCTTTAAGAGTCTTATAGGTTTATTTAACAGTGGTGAACAAATAGTTTTGTATCATTGTGCAATTTTTTTATTATGTTATTTTTATTATTAAAAGATAGTGTAAAATAACAGATTACACACAATTCTTACAATCATTTTCTCCCTACACACAATAAATGCTCAGAAACAGCACAGTAAATACAAGTTTCTGATATAACATAAATCTTAATGCCATTTTTTTTAAATAAGAAGCTGTTATAACTATTAGAATGATTTATAATAAAAGACATGTCTTAAAGTTATTGCCAGCTGAAACTACAGGAAAGTTGAAAATGGCCAATTATCTTTTATAAAACACAGATTAAAACATAGATACTAGAACAGATATAACACACAGATAAAAATCAGAAAGCTTTCATGCTTTTGTTTTGTTAATGTTTTGCACTTTTTGATATGAATTAGCATTATTTAAAGAAGTTGCATCTTGTTTAAGATGATTCAAAAAGTGACTTATATTCTACTAAAATAATTGAAAATAAAAAGATTTGTGTATATTTACATATCAATATTACAAATCTATATAATCTACTAGAGTTAATGGAACTAAAAATGAAAGAAAAATCAAAAATAACATTTAGGAAAAATGCATAACAAATATAGTAAAGCAAAATACAAATTTAAATAAAAAATGAATGATAACATTTTAACATTAAAAATAATATTTATTATCAAGATTACATTACATACACAGGAGTGTTAGTAAGATTCTGATGAATCCCTCACCCAAAAAGCACTGGCACATTGATTAAGCTACCCCTGAGCACTTTTGGATTGAATTATTATTTAAGTTTGTTATTATTTAATTTTGTTATATTATTTAATAAGTAGCATGTTTCCCAGAAATGGGTTGCGGCTGGAAGGGCATCCGCTGTGTAAAATGAATGCTGGATAAGTTGGCGGATCAATCCGCTGTGGCGACCCCGGATTAATAAAGGGACTACTAAGTCGAAAAGAAAATGAATGAATGAATATTATTTAATAAGTAGTAAATTATAGTATTATAATGTATAATTATAATAATAGTCTATAAAAATAAATAAATGAATAAAATATATATATATATATATATATATATATATATATATATATATAATGGAGACATGGTGGCTCAGTGGTTAGCACTGTCGACTCACAGCAAGGTCACTGGCTGGGTCTGTTGGCATTTCTGTGTATAGTTTGCATGTTCTCCCCTTGTTCGCTTGCTGTTTCCTCCGGGTGTTCCAGTTTCCACCACAGTCAAAAGACTATAGGTGAACTGAATACACTAAATTTCCATCGTGTATGTGTGTGAATGAGTGTGTATGGATGTTTCCCAGTACTGGGTTGCAACTGAAAGGGCATCCGCTGTGTAAAGCATATGCTGGATAAATTGGCAGCTCATTCCGCTGAGGTGACCCCTGATGAATAAAGGAACTAAGCTGAAAGGAAATGAATGAATAATAATAATAATATAAATAGTACTATAATAATAATTTACTAATAAGTAGTAAATACTAATGATAAGTTAGAGGGCATGAAGGAAAACTGTCCTGTAAATATAATCAAGAAAAAGCTGTGTATTTTAAAATAAATGCATTTATAAGTAGTAAAAAAAATATTGTAGTAAATAAATATTGCCATATCATTAACACAACTTCAAATATAAAAACTAATTCAACTAAATGAATGTGAACTGAACATTTCTCATTTCTAAAAAAGTTTTGTTTATTTATTTTTGACATCGACCCATGTGCTGACGGATTATCTCTTCGCACAGACTCATGGCAGCGTGTTCTCCGTGGTGAACCCACTGGCATCGAGCATAACATCAAGCATAACGTCCAGCTTGGCCTCTAGCATCGGATCTGACAGTTCATCGCCCACCACTTTATCAACCATGAATGCAAAAGCCACGCCTTTCTATCCTGGCAGCAATACTGTGGAGTCAGTAATAGGTAAGCTCAAGCTTTCGTCTCCCAGTCGCTCAGCCAAACGCCACATCCAAGGGGAAAAGTACACGAGACATAGACTCAGCCCAGATAAAGCAATACGCATAAAAGCTGTATTTTTGGCAATGCATTAGCCATTAGTCAGTGAGTCCTGTTCAACTCACCAGCAGCAGCAATGACTCAGCAGGACACAGCTAAATGAACGGTAAGTGCTTTCGCCTTCACGGCTGTCTTTGCGTTGAGCTAATTCGAGTTGGATATATGACCATTACGCAAGGCTGGGATGTAAGGTCGTTATAGATTGAGAGTGGATTTTAAGTGGATGTTGCAGGATGAGTAACTGAATTGTAATAAATAATAGTTTGTTTATTTTATCCACTCGTTAAGGGGATAGTTCACTCATAAATTTCCCTTCACTTTCTCTGAATATGTTAGAGTTTCTCTTTTCTGTTAAACACAAAAGAAGATATTTTGAAAAATGTTGGACATGGAACTAATATAAAAAGAAACTATTGTGGATGTCAGTGGTTACTGGTTTTTAACTTCCTTCAAAGTGTCTTCTTTAGTGTTCAACAGAGGTTAAACTCAAATGGGTTTTGGACAAGTGAAGGGTGGGTAAATGTTGATAGACATATTTTTAGTGAAGTATCTGAAGTCATGTGACACTTAGGCCCCGTTTACACTAGTGCGTTTTAGCATTAAAACGATTCGCGTCCACACTAGCGTTTCACCCAGCGTTTCTGAATACATCTCTGTACACACTACTCCACCAGAAACGTATATCACGTGACCATTCACGCACTCTAAGCATGCGCGTTCAAGTATAAACAGGAAGCATGTGTCTCGCGCGGCATTCTAAATAGGGCTTGCGCTGCTTGAAACGGGAGCGATTAGCGAGTGCTTGAACAGTAGCTTGCCTCTTGCAAATATATGCAGCTGTTGCAGTAAAAAAGGCAGAGTTGAACTGCACAATGGCGCCTAAAACGGACAATAGTGCAAACAACGTACCCATTTCTGTCCATGTTGTTTACAGTGAAGGCTGGTCTGTGGCGTTATAGTCATGTGATAGGGGCTTGACGAATAAGGGAAGGTTGCGCAATGACCCAAAGGCGAATCTCAGTAGCGAATCTCAGCAGCCACGGCTCCGTTTTCAAATGTCTCCGTTTCCCCCCATCCACACTGAGACGGAGCAGCAGCGTTTAAGAATGAAAATGGCCTCTCCAGTGTTTCCAAAACTCTGCGTAGTGTGGACAGATGGCGTAACCGTAAAAAAACTTATGCGTTTTAAAACGAAAACGCATTAGTGTAAAGGGGGCCTTAGTTTCCAGGCCGAAACACTTTATCGGATGCAAAAGGTGAATAACAAATGGTACGCATGCAGTGTGCTGTAATACTGTTGAAAATCAAGCTGATAATGTTCCTATCATGCCTTATGTCAGATGTTCAGACAGTGGTTCTTCTTTAATAAGTCATTAAGATATTGGCGTCTGGGAGGCAGAAAGTTCAGAGACTATAGGTAACTACATGATTTTGTAAAAGATTTGGGTTAGTGCGCGATATGACTAAACTATGAGGTGCTTTTTAGAGGATTGGACTCTTTTATATATTTCCTTTGTGATATGCAATCAAAAATGAACAGTTTGGCCCAATCCCAATTCTATTTTTGTACCCCTACCCCTTCCCCTTGGCCCTTACAACCGAGGGTTAAGGGGAAGGGCTTCAAAACCTACCCCTAAGAATTGGGACAGCACTTCAACACCTGCACACGTCATCATATGTCATCGCGATCTCTTGCTTCATATGAGATCAGACGATCACGACTGCTGTAGTTATTCCAGTTGTGTTGTTTTTTGGTGTTTATCTACAGGAAATTACTGAAGGCGTATATTATGTTATCATAATGATCTAATGTGAGAATTGAGAGAATTGGGACACCACTACCCCTTGACGTGAACGTGCAAAACGAGGGGTAGGGGTAAGGGGAAGGGCTAAGGGGTAGAATTGGGATTGGGCCTTTGTCACTATTTCCTCACCCTCAAGTGACTCTGACTTTTTGCGTTTCTTCCTTCTGAACACAAAAGTAGATATTTTGAAGAATGTTAGTAACCAGTAGCCATTGGCTTCTATCGTGCAAAAAAATAAAATAAAAAAATACAATGGAAGTCTATAGCCTCTTTTAAACCGTAATACTGGTAAATAACTTTAAAATTATGGGAACAACATTACCTGTACATTCAAAAGTACTCCGTTCACACAGACATTGACGCTCTGTAATATTTCTGCAAAAGCCCCATTCAGACATCCATCCAAAACTATTAATTTGGTGACATCATTACCCAGAATTGAACGACCGCTAAACGGTTGTGCTTGTATTTGTTCATTCATTCATTTTCTTTTCGGCTTAGTCCCTTTATTAATCTGGGGTCGCCACAGCGGAATAAACCGCCAACTTATCCAGCATATTTTTTACGCAGCGGATGCCCTTCCAGACACAACCCATTTCTGGGAAACATCCATACACACTCATTCACACTCATACACTACAGACAATTTAGCCTACCCAATTCACCTGTACCGCATGTCTTTGAACTTGTGGGGGAAACCGGAGCACCCGGAGGAAACCCACGCAACCACGGGGAGAACATGCAAACTCCACACAGAAATGACCCAACTGACCCAGCCGGGGTTCGAACCAGCGACCTTCTTGCTGTGAGGCGAACGTGCTACTCACTACACCACCGTGGCGCCGCTTGTATTTGTAAATATATATATTTATTTAATATATATATTTGTATTTTCGGCGAGTCTTTTTGTTTAAAACTTCAGCATTCATATAGCTGCTTCTGTTCCAGAGATAAACCAAAATAATGGGAAAATGTTTACACATGGTGCTACACTGAGGTACATGCTGACATGGGCAATTTCATGGATACATGGAAAAGAGTTTTGAAAAACTTTAATGAAGAGGATAAAACATTTGGGCCCCGTTTACACTAATACGTTTTAGTTTTAAAATGCCGCTTTAGAATGAAAACGATCCACGTCCACACTGGCGTTTCACCTAGCATTTTTAAACAGCTCTCCATCCACACTAAACCACTGAAAATGCAAATCACGTAACCACACACACACTGGTATATGCTGCATCCAGGCAGTCAGCAGGTGCTTTGAGCACAGAACACCAGGTGAGAGCTGTGCACGTTGGACGGCTTATCAAGGATCTTCCGCTGGATCTAATCTCATTATATTAGTTAAACGTGATATTAAATTCATCTTGTTGTCTATATCTAATGACATATTCCCCGACTTTGGTCTTTTGAATCTATTAATTGTTATCAGGTAACTTGTTTTGGTTGAATGCTAAGATTAAATAAATTTATGTAACCACGTCCACTGATTCTGCACATTCGACTGATTCCTTGCCTTCATTTCCTATAATGCCTATAACAACTTATTGTACGCTATACTTTAATAATGCCCATGATTGATTATTAAAACTGATATTCAGCAAAAGACACAGGGTATGTTTCATATTTTCAATGAAAATGAACGAAGGCAGTTGGGCTCTGTTTTGTTACAAATATGCATACAGTGAAGATGACGATCATATAATTATAGCTACAACACGCCTCAAAATCTTTAGTGTCTGTTAAGTTGTTAATATCAAAATCTAAATGGACAGATCCTCATATCGTGTTTTCGTTTTAATGTTAAGATGGTAAAACAACATAGCCAGGCTGATGCGAATGACGTTATAAAGTAGCCTACACTGTTAACTTTGAAGATTTACCCGACGTGTCCTCGGGAGTTTGTTTTCTATATCAAACTTACGAAGTCTGAACTTAGAAGAAAAAGATGCAAGACTGAACTTTGTGTAGGCTACTTAATATTGAGGGAAAATCCCCAATCAGATAGGCCAATGTCTTCAGCCATGTGTTCGTTTTCAGATGTCTCCATTTTCCCCCATCCACTCTGGCATGGAGCAGCAGCATTTTAAAATGAAAACAGCCTCTTCCGTTTTCGGCAAGGGGTGGTGTGGATGGAAGATGTAACTGTAGCAAAACTTGCGCGTTTTGAAACTAAAATGTATTCGTGTAAACAGGGCCTTAAACATGTCAAGAGTTACGTTTGATTATGTGCTGTGGATTGTGAGACCCTCTTTGAAACTAAAGACTACTGGTGTTGTAGCGAAACCTTATCTGACTTCCCAGTTGCCAAATCGCACTTCCCATTCACATGCATGCATGTCATAGGTAAACTCACAGCAGTTTATTGTAAGCTAATATTAAGATTATGTTTTCTGCAGTTAACAAACAGCTGCATAAAGTGTTTGGACAGCATTTAAAGTCTTTTATTTCTGTGAATGCTACGTCGACATCTGATTGGCCTCGAGTAGATGTCTCACTTCAGTGTGTTCTGAACTTTTACGAGTACATAATGGCAATTTTCCTTCTGAATTTACACTTGGTAGAGTTCTGTCAATTTACTATGCTGATGTTTGAACGTCTTTACTGCGCTAAAAGAGATGATATGTGAATATGTGAATATGATATTTGAACAGGCCTTTTTTTATAAACACTGGAAAACACTTTTCGATTTTCAGCCTGTTCACACAATCCCTTTAAGGCACTTTAACCAGTCATTTTCTGGAAAAGTATATGTGAGACAGAGATTTATGATTACTGGTTTCCAACATTCTTCAAAACGTCTTCTTTTGTGTTTTACAGAATGTTAATTTGGGGTGAACTATCCCTTAAAGAAGCTTGTGCTTTGTATGCAGTTTGCAGTGATTAAAAAAAAAAAAAACACTTGTTCTCCTTGCTCTCAGGATCTGCACTTGACCTAAATTTTAGTGACATCAATGTTGCCTCTCTCGACAAAGAGCTAGAGGACCAAGACAACAATGGCCTTGGTTTAACAAGTAAGTGTTCTTTGTCAACGTTTGTAGTTTGATCTTTAGGTTGGTGTTCACTGGGCTCCGTTTGCTCTGCAGGTCAGAGGTTATTAGGAGGCTCTGCTCCAGTCAATATTCCTGGCTCTCTGGCTCGATCTTCCTCTCTGCACTCGTCGTCATCTCTGTCCGCGTCTCCGCTCAGCTCCCTGTCTCAATCCCTGTCCCAGTCTCTCCTTACTGGAATGGCCTCCCAGCAGAGCCAGACACAGGCACCACCTGTTAAAACCGAGCACGGCCTTCTGGGAACACCCACATCTACACAGAACTCCTTAGGTAAGGATTTTGAAGAATTCAAGGATTTTGACTCATTTTGAAGATTAGTTGCGTATGGCTCCAATAGAATTGTGGTAAAGTACATTGATACATACAGTCAAGCCCGAAATTATTCATATCCCAGGGGGTAATTTTGCTCCTGGCAACCTGAGTTCGATTCCTGGCTCGAGATCCTTTGATAATTCTTCCCCTCTGACTTTGATCCCCAGTCATTCATGTCTACACGCTCCTGCCTATTAAAGGTGAAGAAAACTTTAAAAATAGTTAAAGATTAGCTGAGTAATTAATTAGTATTAATTATGCTTTCACAAAATGGATGGAAGGGCGCCACGGTGGCGTAGTGAGTAGCACGTTCGCCTCACAGCAAGAAGGTCGCTGGTTCGAGCTTCGGCTGGGTCAGTTGGGTAGGCTAAATTGTCTGTAGTGTATGAGTGTGAATGAGTGTGTGTGGATGTTTCCCAGAGATGGGTTGTGGCTGGAAGGGCATCCGCTGCGTGAAACAAATGCTGGATAAGTTGGCGGTTCATTCCATTGGGGCGGCCCCAGATTAATAAAGGGACTAAGCCGAAAAGAAAATGAATGAATGAATGAAAATGGATGGACTAGAGATTTTGTAATTCTCTTTAAAGTCTGTTATATGTTCAGGGAGATGCCTTTTTTTATCAATTGCAGCAAAAACAGTAAATTATTACTGTTTTCTATTGGGTGTTTTCTATTTTAAAATATGATTTTTTTAAATGTCTTTTTTATCATCGTTATAGTGTCTTCAGCTTTTTTAATCCTATAATAAATATAACATGCTATATTTTTTGAGAAATAATAGAAAGTTCAAATGAACATTTATTTGAAATGAAAATGTATAAACATGCAGAGGGGTCACCACAGTGGAATGAACCTCCAACTACTCTGGCATATGTTTTACGCAGCGGATGCCATTCCAGCCGCAATAGTAGTGGAAAACACCCATATGCTCTCACATTCACACACATAATCACACACTATATATATTGCTTAATATATATGCTATATATATATATATAAATATATATTGTATAGTATAGTGATGTGATTCTGTTTTTGTAATTTGTCTCCTGGACAATTAACGCATCTTGGGAGCTGAAGTAAATAAGATCTAAAATAATAATAATAAAAAATATATAATAGTAAATTAGTAAATAGTTTTGTTTTTAAAAATAATTGTCTGCACATATAGCCTTGTTGGCAGTGCACTGACATTAAGCGTAACTGCGTTTCGGGGGTTTGAATCCGAGTACATGGATCTTTCCTGATCCTGTCCCTCTTTCTCCAACCTTGATTCCTGTACAACTACTGTCCTATCACAATAAATGAATAAAACTGTAATATACAGTGGGGAAAATAAGTATTGACCGCGGTACCATTTTTCTCAGAAAACATATTTCTAAACGTGCCGCAGACTTGAAATTTTTCCAGGATGTTGGTAACAACCAAAGGAATCCATATATGCAAAGAAAACAAACCTTATTAGTTTATAATTTAAGTTATGCATAATAAAAAGACAAAAAAGAATTGTAAAAAGAATTGAAGACATGAAGAAAGCGTGGTGTAGAAATGCAGTGAAAGACCAGACAGTCGCTGAAATCTCTCAGTAGTTTTTCAGCAACCCTCTGCCCTTCATCATTGTAAATTAATATTAGCTGATTCAGTCCAACATCTGCTATAGCAGAATGATGAAGATGAAACCTTGGTGGACATTTTAGCATGACAACGATCCAAAACACAGCCAAGGAAACTCTCAAATGGTTTCAGAAAATGAAATCAAGCTGAAGAATGGCCCCGCCAATCACCTGATTTGAATCCAATAGAGAACACAAATGAAAGATCAGATTTGATATACCATCAAGAATCTGTTGAAGGCTGTGAAAAACTCACACCTGAGCAACTCATGTAGCTTCATTTTCCATAGGAGAGTCTTTAAACCGCCATCACAAAAACAACTTTTATATTAAGTATTAAATACGTTTCAGCAGTTCAGTAGCAGTTCTGCATGTGTCATTTCATTGTTATTACACATTGCTAATTTTTTTGGTTATGTTTTTTTTATGTTTGTATTGTTTGGATTTTTACCAAAATCTGGTTCAATTCCATGTCAATAGCTCCTTTAGAAATATTAATCCCAGGAAAAAAACATGACGTATAACATATAACTAAATAAAATTACATTAAATTAAAAAAAAATGTTTTTGAAAAAACATACTAAATGCAATGTAGTTTGAAAAATGTGTTGTTATTATTATTATTATTATTATTATTATTATTATTATTATTATTATT
>CAIGQQ010034267.1:1640854-1683527 GCA_903798035.1 Danio albolineatus
ATTATTATTATTATTATTATTATTATTATTATTATTATTATTATTATATTTATGGCTTTTTTTTAAAATAATGTTTGATTAGATTTTTTTTTTCAACATATCACAAATGTTAAAAAAAAAAAAGCATAGTAGAAATGTGTGGAAAATCCATGTAGATTTATCCAGTCTGTTCAAAATGTACGTTTTTACAAACATAGGATATGTCTTTGAATGCTCAACTACAAAAGATCAATCTGTCAGCAGCCTGGTGACACCTGTATCTCCTACTGCCCGGCAGACTATAAATGTGCAAGTTATATAGCAGCTTGTTGAACAGATTTGTACTTTTTATGCGTGCAGTATGCATCAGGTGGTCCGTGGGTGTTCCATCTGAGGCTGAGCCTTTCATACTCCCTGAAAGTTTCAAGTACGTCACAGTCTTGTGCATATGTGAGTTGATGCATTATTCCTTTGTCTTAGGTCTGAATGGCGGAGCAGGGGGTATATGGGACTTTATGAGTGGCAGCTTCTCTCCCAGCCCGTCTCCAGTGTTCAGCAGCCTTACTTCCAACATGGTCAGCTCCAGCAGCGCAGACATCGGCCGACTCCTCCGAGAACTGGATGAAGCCAAGCGTAAGATCAAGCAGTGGGAGGAGGCCTGGCACCAAATCAAACAGGTCAGATGTGCTCGCTTTTTACAGGCCTCATAAGATGAGTGACGCTTAAAAACAAAGGCTTTTATTCTGGAGCCATTTACGGTCCTCTGAGAGATTCAAGTCAACTTTTGTTATTGAAAACAGTGGCTGACATCTCAGCGCCTCAGGGTATATGCAGTGCTGAAGTGATTATGTATTTTTTTAGGCCTCCCTGGTCTCTCAACCTAAAACCAATGAGATACTTGTATTGTTTTTTGGATTAATAAGCTCTATGAGCAACAAAGGTTTATAATTGTAATGATAGTTATATAATTCCTACATGTGTTGTTCATAAAGATAATCTTTACCAATGAAGACAATATTTATGAGTTTTAGAGCATGAATTACAGTTGGCAAAGCTAACGTCAGTATCCTCTTTATTCATAATAAAGTCTAAAACATTAAGGTAAATCCAATTTAAACACGATGAGGTTCTGAAAGTGCTCTAAATGCTCTGATGTACGTCAGCTGTTCTTATTACATCTACATCAGAATTAACTTTATCAATGTTAACTTCGGAAAGCCATTTCAAACTCCTAAAGTCTTCATGTTGGGCTGATTTAAATTGGAAAGACATCAAGCCAGTCTGTTGTTCATTATTTCTCTTTGAGGTAGGGGTGTGTGTTTTAGGACATTCAGGGTGTACTCACACTATGTACAGTTCCCTTTAACCGGGCCAAAGCACGCTTGTCCCCCCTTCCGTCTCCCCTGACGGCCCGCAATCACATTGCATCCGGGCTTATGTCATCGATGATGTGCTGTTCAGTGTTAGAGGAGCGCTCTCGGAGATTTCAGTGGAGATTTCTTTATATCATTATATCGTTTTAGTCGTTTGATATGCAGCGACACACAGTCAAATATTCCGCCGAACAGATCAGCCACTGCTGACGGTCATAAACAATAATAAAGTCCTCGTGCTGCAGGAATTAGAAGGTTTACTAAAGGCGCAGCTGTCGTGCAGAGAGGGGTTTGCGTCTTTAATAATTTACGACAGTTTGTGTTCATTTAACAGTAAGAATGATTAATAAATCCATATGAAACAGTCCCCAAAAGTCACGTCTCCTCTTCAGTTTTGGGCTCAGGCACGCTTTGCACTCACACTACAAGCGTACCGCGCCAAAGCCCAAGTGAACCGCGCTCAGGCACACATCTTCCAACCGGGCCAGGGCCGGCCAACTGTACCATGCCTGAGCCCGGTTCAGCGCACTCACACTTCTAAAATTATCCGGGAAACGGGCCTGAGCACGGTTCGAATCGCATAGTGTGAGTACGCCCTCAAATTAGGTGCTTTAAGTCTGATTTAAACTCAACATGTCTGCACAAGCATCTTCATAAAAGTGTTAGAGAGCTTACAGAGCATCGGATCAACTGTGCGTTCACTATTGAACAGCAACGGTGTCTCAAGACATGAAGAGTAAAGCTTGAGCACTCGGTCAGTCTTTTAAAGAGCAGATAAGTGATAATGTATCTAACTTTAGCTAAATTTGTATGTAGCTAAATTTATTCTAAACTCAGAAAGCAATCTGTTTCTATAAGCCCTCTGACTTGGGAGACACCATCATTTTGGGGATTTTGGTTTGGTTTGAGCCATTTCGATTTGGCAGAACGACAGTATGTTCATTTTCAATTGGCTAGCAATCCTGTCACACGAAGAGTGTGAACAGTAAGGTACATGCTCCGGGGTGTATATTTGTGTTGTACTTATAACACATTCATATCACAGCCTTTTGCAATTTGATGTCTCAAATCATGATTACGATTCAATTTTACTTAATCGCACAGCCCTTCTGGCCTACGTTAAGGCCCTGAATCAGACATCTCCTAGCCAGACACAATTCCATAAGATTGATTCCAAGTTTGGTAACAGGTTTTAGTTAACAAAGATGTCGTCTTCAGCTTTGCAGCTTGACCAAAAGCCTAAAAGGTATAGAATCATTCAGTCCAGTTATCAGATAAAAGGGCTCACTTTAACACCTCTTTAACACAGGCCTGTGAAGCGTGGCAGAAAGACGCTCATGAAGCGAAAGAACAAGCGAAATCGGCAGAAGCGGAGCGTCAGCTTGCGGAGCAGAAGCGGGAGGACACGGAGCGCAAGCTGAAGGAACTGCAGGGAGACTTTGACGCTTTGTGTCGTTCGCCCAACATGCCTCTCCTGCGCAGCTACGGCGAGCTGGACCAGCTCCCCCTGCCAAAGCTCCGCTCCATCCAGAGCCAGCTACGCTCTGACCTAGACCTCATAGAAGGGGTAAGAAGGACCAGGTCCCAACACACATACGTCACCATGTCACATTTACACACACACTAAGTAGAGCGTCGTACTCTTCTAAGCGGCAACATGAGTCAGTCATGCATGACGCACTGCATTGAATCTGTCCAAGTGTGACTGATGTTAACTCTTCTTTTTCTCAACACAGGTAATATATCAGCTTCAGTCAAAGAAATGTATAGTTTGCCAAAAGCATGATCGTTCCATTGTCCTGCAGCCTTGCCAACATTATGTACTTTGTCAGAACTGTGCGTCTGGTAAAAAGGAATGTCCTTACTGTAAGACGAAACTATCCAAGTGGTGATGTACAGCCATCCAAGGTACTATTTAATGATTTAGCCCTTTGAAGAACTACTAAATACATATTATAATTATTATTATTATTATGCTTAAAGTTTCTAAATAGCATTTTTTTTGTGTTTCAGTATTTCATATAGTGATTCAATTGATCGATAGTTTTATTAGAATCTAATAAGTGGTGTTTGACTGATACAAAAATCAACTTCTTAAATGCAATACCTGTTTCGTACACGCTAGATTGTCCATTTTCATAAAGCATTGAACAATTTCCCCTTTGTTATCGCTTTTGGCATTTATAGACAGTTTGGCCCTGATTTGACTGTTAGCAACAAAATCATCGGCCCGGCGCCATTATTACTATTATTATTATTACTACTAGCTGTGTGAAGAGGATTCATTTCTTGTTAAAAGCACTTTGACTTGGAAAATTGTCTGAGGGTATTTTGTTTCCTTTGTAGAAATTTTGCTTTAAGCTGCTTTGTAGTTAGTTTTTTTTTATTTCCTTAGATTTATATATTTTTTCTCCCAAATATGCTAAAGTATGAAGCTTTTGTGTGTACTGTGAAACATACTAGAATATTTCATTTTTTTTCTTACTGTTAAATCATGGTATAGTGTATATATCTTGTTAGTTTTCATATAAAAATAGTACTAAATAGTAGTTATTACTTTCATTGTTACTTAAATTTTTCAATCAAATAAGTGCAAACTTTGAATGCATTTTAGGCATAACCAGCAGCTGTAATATCAGTAAGGCACATACTGTATGCTAAGGCATTTAGTAAATCAATTTCTCTGTCTTATAGTGACTATTTAGGTATACATTATGTAGTTGTTAGATGAGCACACGTGTTCTGTAGTCCTCAGCGACACAGAAATTGTTTCGTTTCTTCGTTTTTCGGACTTTAGCCTTGCAGATATGTTAGAACATATATCTGATTCCTGGCCACTCCTTCTTAAGTGCCTTGTCTTTAAAAAAAAAAACAACAACACACATTTGAAGCATCTGTGAAGAGTTTAGGATTGTAGTGAAAAAAAAAACAGCTTGTGCAAAGTATGTATTTTTCTGTAGTAACATTATTATTGGCCCAGTTCAGTACTAAAGACTTCACCCTGGTCGGTGCCTGAGCTTTGAGGTTCAGTCAAAGAATCGTCGTTCCCTCTTCATTAAAGACGGTGCTTTTTGGGTGCAGCTTAGAAACGTTGAATCATCCTAAATTGAAACTTGTAGGATATTCAAATCAGGAAAGCGTGTGTTTCTTTGATGGCAAAAACTAAACTGGCTTAGTACATTTCTGTTTTATTGAAATGTGTAGAATTGTAGTGCTCTGTAGTGTTTACAGAAAGAAATCATTGGTGTTTTTTCGTATCCAGATTCGACAGTGTAATGTGCTTAGGTAATCTAATTGAAATGACCTGCTACTGTGTTATCGGAAACGTTTTTTTTTCTGTTTGTTTTCGGGGGGTTTCCTTTCACATTTACAGCATTAAGTTTGTGTGGTAAATCGTCAGGTACACAAAGGTGCAAGTTTTTTTTTCTCTCTCTCTTTTAAAAAGCCGGGATTAACAGTTTACTTCAAAAGGGATGGTTATTGAGGATCTAATTGTCGAAGCCCTCGTATTTCTTTCAGCTTCACGAGGCGGAGACGGTGTGTGTATATATATTTGATTTCTCTCTGCTTTCTTGTGTTCGTATCTGAATCCACAAGGTCTGTATGTAGCTCTGATTTGTCACTGCATGTCAGTGTGTGACTTTTGTTAACCAGCTGAAGCTCTAGATCACACTGCCAAATGTATTTGTGTTGAGCTGACGTATCCAGATGTTGGTCAAAGTATTCAAAAAAAAAAAAAAAAGAAATATTTCAAATGCATTGACTACGTGCTCATCTTTTTCTAGTCCGATCAGCAAAAGGCTTGTTCTTCTTTCGGTTAACTTTGATAGGTTGAAGCGGATCAAAGCAGCTCTGGGTAGTGCGATGTTTCCAACACTCAAGTGTTCAAGAGCTTTCGCGAACGTGTCACTTTGTTGAGGAATTAGTTCCATTGTTTGGTTTTTGGACCATGACGTAGGGGTTTGTTGTTGACGCAAGCATTTATTTCTCAAACGAAAGAGTGCGGTCGAATCAAATGAACGTGGACTTTACTCAATTGAACCAAAGTGGTATTGTAGTTTATACTTGTTTCAAAGTTCAACTGAAGTGGTGTACAATTACTATATGTCAGTTTATTTCTTTTCTTCAATGTTTAATTTGACAGGACAACTATGCCAACTGCTTTTTGCTGACAATATTAATGGACTGAATGCCCATTTTTGTAGTTTCTACCAAAGACCTTTACTATTCTTTGTTCTCTCTTCAATTTTATAACTGCGTTTTCATTTTAACATTCTGAGGAAATAGTCAGAAAATGACCAAATCTAATATCTTATTTACATAACACGTGCATTCAAAACAAACAAACTCCTAACGAACCACAATTCTTGATTAACTTCATATGAAGATTGTGTTTTTTTTTTTCAGTTTCTCAGTGAAAAAACGATGACATAGTATTGAATTGGCTGTAATCTACAGTGAAGGAATGTCACAGTAATGAATGAATATTTGTGTTAATATTCTTAAGTGGCCATATGAATTAGTGCTTATTTGAAGTATGTATTTTTTTCTTCTTCTTTTTATACTAATAGTACTGAATCGTAAACAATTTGAAACATTAGTTGTTGTGCACTACTTGGGATATAAAAAGTGTATACTCAGCCTGTAAGGTGCTCTCTTTAGTTTCCATTTGACTGGTGTTTGTTTTTTCTGCATATGAATTAAGAAATCTTCTAACTTATTGTTATTATTTTTTTTTAACCTTGAAGTCTATTATTGTATTGTCAATTGTTGTCTACCATTTTGATTGTTATGTAAAATGGGTCCCTTGTTCACACTAGTTGAAATGGCTGAGACAGACAGTGGGTTACATTTTACCGGTTCAAATATAGCCTTAAACATCACTTTTTCGCCTAGTTACGATTGCCTGTCATAGAAGTAAGTAAAAAATGTTCAAAAGTGTATTTTAAAGAAAAAAACGTAGCCTGCACTTAAATGTCTGATTAACAATCAGCCATTCTGCTTGACAACATTAATGATCAAGTCTCTTTGGAACAAATTTGTGCCTTTCATGAAGCCAGATTGAAAGTATTCTTTGATTGAGCGAATGGGTAATTCCAGCTAACGAAATGAGCCGAATTTTAGTGCCTTGGGACGTTTTAATCCGTATATCTCAATGCACGAGAGTCCTGTCATGGACTTGTGTGTTCAAATGATATCCAAGTACTCTGCCATGCCTTTGAACATTTCACTTGGACTAATAAGCGATCCTGAAAAATGTATTAATATTGAGAAGTCAGCATGACGATGCATGTACATGGTGTCTGCTGTCAGAGTAACAGTTGTTTTGCGATCGTATTCTCCACAAAGCGTAGCAGCTCGTTTATGAAGTATGAACAATTTTTTTAAACGAAACTAGTCATTTCAAGTGTGCTTCCAGGTGATTTTCTGATATCGGTTTGCTTATCAGTGAATTACAGTAGTGTAATGGCGGATCTTTTAGGGCAGCATGGTTTTACAGACATGAAACCCCTCTGTCTGCATCAGCCATTTTGATACTGTAATCTTTAACAGAATCGACCATTTAATGTTGATGTAAGACCAGGCATCTGCAATTAAAGAAGCACCAAGGACTCTTGTTCAGCAATGTGTAATGTATTGGAAGTTTACCATAATGCTCTGCAGTGGAAATAATCGTTTCTTTCTTTTTGCATTCTTGTGGATTTTTTTTATGTTCATTTGTTTTGTTTGTTTTTTCTAATTTTGTTCTCTTTCAGTAGTGTGATTTATCGAACCTAAGGATTTATGCAATCTTGTATATACATATTACATATGAAACTGGTTAAATTTAGCAAACTAGCCAGGGGGGTCTATTACAACAGTACGTTTTTTTGTAAGAGGCTAAAATGATAACAAATTATATATATTAAAAAGAAAAAAGAACAAAAAAAAAGTTTTTTGTGGAACCACTGTTCCCTATAATTAATGTTACGGTTAATCGAACATGAAATCCCTGAATATTGAATGTACCATTCAAATTAGATTTCAAATGGGTCACTGGAATAACATAGAGAACCGTTAATCTTTAATGATGTAGCACTAGTTTTGTGAATTGCGATACATTACAAATAAATTTATAAGTTAAACAAATTGCAGTTTTCGAGTTTGTGTAT
The DNA here is from genome assembly GCA_903798035.1 of Danio albolineatus. Classification (NCBI taxonomy): domain Eukaryota; kingdom Metazoa; phylum Chordata; class Actinopteri; order Cypriniformes; family Danionidae; genus Danio; species Danio albolineatus. The sequence goes on from CAIGQQ010034267.1 coordinate 1,648,359, forward strand.
TTATCCGTGTAACGATTTGATGGAAATACGAGATGTATTTTTCTCAGGGTTTTACAGGAGAACTGTAGAATAGAGAGAGAGATGTCCAATTTTCAAAGGAAACTGCAACTCACAGATTTATTAGCTCAATAGTCAAAACGAGGAAAGCGTTTATATTGCGAGGAAGAAACATATCCCTTATTTTGGTACAGTATGCATCGATATATAGAACAGCTTATATTCTAATTAGTGTTGAAATACTATACAATTTTGCTGTCAGTATAATACTTTGTGTATGTGTTGTCAACACGAGACCTTAAAAAACATTTACTGGGAGTTCTGTGTTTAAGTTATGGAGGCTTCTTTATGGAATAGTTGTACGTTTTTTGATGGTCAGAGAGGATTTTTCTTCACTAGAATTACTTAAGATGGTATTATTTATAATGCATAATCTTTCTCTTGTAGTGTATCATTTAAAAAAAATTGTTAACACTTGTCTACACACTACAGCAGTTATGCAATGGTTTACAGAATTCATGGAATTATTTTTGTCATCTTGGGAATTAAATAATTTTTGATCTTTAACCTGCCTTGAGTGTTTTGTCGTCTTATTTCCATTATAAATGTTAATCGCAAAGTAGGCTGAACCATTGTTTATTTGGTTCTCGGGTTATTTGAATACAATATCATTAAGTCATGACATTTATAACACATGTTTTGGGGCTTTTCACTGTATAAATACTGTGGAATGTCAGTGATCACACTGATGTGAACTACAGAAAATCAAACGTTCACCACTGGTTACCTATAATCAATTTCTCCTGGTTATGGTCGTGCTATGCGGTGATGGCTGTCAAGTCCAAGATCATCAAACAGGTAACACAGCAGTTTCACAGCCTGCAAACACAGAAAGGTTTAGGGAAATCATGGAGAACTCTTAAAAGTACACTCTTAAAAAAGTATTGCCATTAGACGTATGCCTTAACAGTATACTGTGAACTCTTAGAGTGCTTTTTAAGAATACTCCCATTGTATTTGCCCTTTCTGAATGTACAGGGCAGGGTTCTTTGTGAAATCTTTGTTAAAGCATGACAAGTCTTGAACTAAACCAATGAGTAGGGCCAGACGGAATCTATATGAACTAAAAAGTAATACTGTTTTAAGTTGATTTTTAATGTTTGCAATGCAAATCCAATTAGATCCACTTTATTTGGTAAACAAATCAAGTCTTCTATAGAAAATATCTACTAAAAGAGAGAAAATATTACTCTACACACTGTATTATAAATAAATCATATGAATATTTTCATATTAGTCAATAATTATACTGGAATTAATTTAAAAACTGAATAAATATAAATTTACAGACATTTTCTCAAGTAAATAAACAGAATTAATGATGGGCTAAAAATCTGCAGAATTCTGCGCGCGCAGATTCCGTGTGGGCCTACCAATGAGCTATGAGGTCATTCACAACATTGCAAATCTAGATTTCACGAGTTCGCACCCACAGAAAACATTAATATTACGCGTATTTGGTGTGCTGTCTGAGGAGAGAGTCCTGAGCTCGATCTTCTGCTTACTCTCCCAAGCTCAGTGCCAAATTCCGCCTCCCAAATGATGATGGTAGTGGTCCATTATAAGGTGCGAGGTTGGGGTGGAGGATGGATGTTGGTTTGAGCTATGAGGACGGTAGGATGTTCTAATTAATTATAGGAATTCTCTTGGAAATGATTGGATTAAGGCGTGATTGCTACTGATGAGCCAGCCCTGTTCAATATCTCAGTGTGCTTTTCCTGAAATTAGTTTAAAAACTTCACTTGAAGCAAAGGAGTAAATTAAACTTGACAAAATGATGAATATACAATATTGTGTACTTAAAGGCTTCAATGAGGGGACGAACTACATTTCCAGGAAGCAATGAGGATGACGCAATCAAAAGCTTTAAAACCAGAGAAACATTAAATGTCTATTAAAAGTATTAAATTCTATTTAGCTATTCTATTAGTGTTCTATAATCTAGTGTGCTCCAAAACTGTGACAAAATTCACGTTTTGTAGAAATAAGACTGATATAAACATGTAAAGCTTGTAGTTTGTCACTTCCTCCTAAATGGTTTTATTCATCACCTCATACTACAGTTTATCATCAAATCATAACCAATCAAATGCTCTTTAGGGTCTGACATGCCCCGCCCCCTTCAAGATGCTTCTCATTAGGTGCGTTCGACTTGAACCACGGATGCAGCCGGCAATCAACGGGATTAGCTGAGCGCAGGCGGGGGCAGAGCTGTAAAAGAAGCTGTCAGGTCGGACACCTCGGGGCTCGTATTTTGCTGCATGATGAAAAATCACATGGCGAGGTCAATGATTTATTTATTAATCACATTAATCCAAAAAGATTTAACAAAAGGACATTCCCAGAACAAGGGAGCTACACTAAGTGGAAATTTCAGATAAAGCTATATATCAATGTTACTTTTATATTTCTTTAAAAAAATTAATGGCTTAACAGGATAAAACTATTTTTATAAATTAAAAAAAAAATTTAGAACTATTTTATAGAATCATTATTTATCTCAATTTGTTAAGAAATCCTTATGGGATGGCACGATCAATGATGACTATTACAAGTCTATCAGACTTATTTGAGTTGATATTTGGTTATTCACTAAAATATATAATTGAAATCTGGAGATGTATACAGTAAAGGGTCTGTATGAAAATGATCAAAAATCAACCTATGCAAACAATCCAGCCTTTAGAATCAAATTATCCAACAAAAAAAGATGATTTGAGATAGAGATGGCATAAAAAGACAGAGATGGCATAAATAGTTACTTGTTTGGAAGTTTGTGAGACGGAAGTTGTCCAATAATAAACCTGAAACACACGTGGTTGTTGTCATGCGGTGAACACGGCCAATCGTGTAATATCGGTGTCGTCATCGCAGTCCCTCTTCAGATGCTGCACCAGCTAAATCAATCATCTGATTTCAGAGCGCTGTCGCTGTACTTTGATGCCACATGTGACAGTCACGTGGTGTTAGTAGCAGCATCAATCCGGACAAAATTTCTAACCGGCATGCACCGCTATAAGACAGATTTCGAATGGTCTGCATATCGCTGCATGAAGTCAAACGCACCTATTTACTTTTCATTTGATGCACTTGAGGTCAACCATTCTCACTGGAAGAGCAGTGATTAACACAAACCGCTATTTTTAAAGAGGTGGGGCTACATTGTCCCACCCACTTTTTGTGTTTCGGTTAAGATTACGTCAAGCATTGAATACAAATGCATATTTCAAAGCACTTTACGGGACCTTTTAAGTTTATCACTTTTAATTTCCCTATGGAAAAAAAATGAGTTTTGGAATCGAACCCAATTGTTGCACTCCACTGGAATGACTGGATTTTGCCCAATAAATTTCACAAAGCAACATTAAACATTGACCTAATTTTCAACATCCAGTAAACCTTTACATTGCAACAAAGTATTGTTTTAGATTATGAAAATATTCTTCAAAATTCTAGCAAGAAAAACATTGACTCTTTCTAGGTCTGTCCACTTTAAGTTTCTTTTGTGGCACAGTTGTGAAAACCCTCTTTTGGATCCTTTATTCTTCAAAGCGTAAGATAAAAGTTACTACAGACTTACCTCTCTTTCAAATCTTGGGTAAAGAAGTTTCCTTGCTACTCTCCTGAAGTCAGGCCAATCCCTACAAACTCTACAGCAAGAGGAAGAAAATAAATAGATAACATTGTATAAAACTGCAGAAATCTTTTATTTCAGCTCTGCTTGTACCTCTCAAGAATGACGTCGAAGCATGTGACTGCATTGTCTGCTTGCAAAACAATGGCAAGGCAGGGACCCTCACATGGAAATGCTTCACCAGCAGAGGCCCTCAGTAACTCGCATATGTGGCGTCTTTGTTTTTCATCTAGCATGCAAAGCCTTCCGGCCAGCAGATGGCAGCCTGTCCTAAGCAGCCTCTGCAGCAGTTCTGAGAACAGAAGAGGCTGACTCTGCTGGAGGAGGCTGGATGGGATCAGCAGGCAGGTGGTCTGACAAAGAGCAGTGCAGACCAAAGGCCTTGCTGGCACTGAAACACAATAAACAACAACAGTTCCCATCCTCATTACAAAGGTCGATCGCAGCTAGTAAAACATCAACAAGTTTGGGTCTATGTTTGTCATTGACTTCGTTTTCCGATGTTTTGATTGCCTTGACCAAATTCTGATGAAAATTTCACTGCAGGTCGGAGGGTGTGCGAATGTTCACGCTCCAAACTAGCTTCAGGATCCGAATGTAAACTTGATATCTGGAATAAGATGGAAGGGTTTTAATTATAACAACACTGTGATGATATATTTTTAAAGAGAAAAACAAAAGTTACAATACCTGCTCATATCTCATAAGGGAAGTTTCAGCGCAGCACACACCATTTGGAAACACCTGCTTCATGTCTTTTATGGCCTTTCGATAAGATCGAGATCCTATATGAGAATGTTCAAACAATGGTAGGTATTGTATAGCCAGATTTTTGAAGCAGTTTACCAGTTCTATAAAGAGTCTCACCATAGATGCCATTACGCAGTCTGTCCGAGCCAAACTGGGCCCTCCATAGTGTCTGATCTACAGTACGGGCTTCAACGGGATCCTCAGGACCCATCAGTTCCCATAGTCTCATTACGGCATTCACTCTCAGTAAACCCAAAGCTAGTGATGGCCCAGATTTTAAATACTCCGACTCCTCAGTGGGATCCTGGACATCGATGAACATGTGACAAATGTCTTCCAACACAAAACCAAGCTGAAGTAAATCATTAATACATGGATATATTCCTTTTTGTAAAAAAAAAATGCATTATTGTCAATGAGTTGCTATAGTGTATTTCAGGGATCATCAATCTCAGTCCTGGAGGTCCGGTGTCCTGCAGGGTTTAGCTCCAACTTGTCTCAAAACACCTGACTGGATGTTTCAAGTATACCTAGTGAGAACTTGATTAGCTTGTTCAGATGTGTTTGATTAGGGTTGGAACTAAAATCTGCAGGACACCGGACCTCCAGGAACAAGTTTGGTGATCCCTGGTGTACTTCTTTTGTCCAGGGGTCTAGAATAAATAAGATTGCTTTAGGCAACTTAGAAAAGAAGAATAGTTTAACCTGTTTCTCTGGTGAATGTATCAGTGCGCTTGCCATGCTTGAGTCCAGCAGAAGTACACGTAAGCCCACTAGAGTATATCCGTTCTGTTTGATTAGGGTTAGAATTTTACCAAAGCAGTGTCTCCAGGCTCCAGGCTTAAACAGAGCTAGAGTCAAAAGTGGCTGTGGGCCTGAAGAGTCCAGAAGGAAGAAGCTGCAGGTAAAAACCTTGAAAGACAGCTCTGACAAGGACATGTACTGAGAGGACATCACTTACCCAGTGTCATGTAACTGTAAAGCGAATGACCTGAGGGGTAGTCAGAGATTGACAGTCAGTTCTCAGAGTGCATAGGAGAAGTGAATATATATTTTGGCTTGGTTATGTGCATACCTGGAGTGTCATTGTGATGAAGAGGCAGGAATTTCAACAACGGACGACTGCTGTGATCTGAAGAAGGGATTGTTATATACACCACTTTTGTTGCAAAATGAAATACCAAACTGTTATCTACACTAAACCTCACCGGGGACTAATTCTGCCTCGGAGAAGAAGAGGCAGGTCTGTCTGAAAGCTGTCTCAGGAGTGGGGGACATCAAAACACGAAGAGTTCCTGGATAATTGGGCGGTAACTGTTGGCGTAGAGTGATGAATGCCCTCACTCTTCTTAGAGCCAAGATCAGGGCAGGAGTGGATGTCAGACATTGCACACTGCTTTGCCACTCTCTGTCCCCAATCTCAAAAGGACTCAACTCTTGTGCCTGTCGCTGCGACAGCTTGGACACCCACTTCAGTGCCAGCATCTCAAATCCCTCTTGTCCTGTTTGTGCAAGTTAAGGAAGATTCAGTAGAAACATTAAAACCTGCCAAAATGTATTTAGTACATGGACACTCGTTTGAAGATATAGTTAAAGTTATTCAGAGGGGTCCAATCAATCAGTTTCTTGCAAAGTTTAACAACCTGGATATTTCTAGTTGCCCTAAAGAGCTTGATATTCTAGTTCAGATTAGCTTAATGAGTACTGGAGCTAACCTCAAGATTGGACAGATCTGTTTAAGTAGAGATTGCTTACCTGCTGGATCTCTCCTGAGAACTTTATGAAGAAACTTTATTTGATTCTCCATTATGTTCTGACCAGTCAGTGTGAGAATCACCACCTGCTCTGCATCTGGACAAGAGGGATACGCATGCTTGGACAGGATCATGTGGCTGGACTCTGGAACTGTCCACATGTGCCCACCTGTAGGACATCTTTGTAATGTCAAAAGTATTCTTGGCTGCTAGGTGCACAGATTATTAATATGAAGGGATTGTGCATACCCAGAACATTTTGATGGTTTTTAGAGTAAGGTATGGTGTAAAAGCAGACTTCTGGACAAACCACATCTGTGAATCTTGCCTGGATTGATCCAACAAGGCCTTCTACAATAAGCTCGTTCATCAAACCTTCATAAAAAGAGACACAAGACTTGCGTTTTAGAGAATCTCTGTACAGCTAAAGAGTGACTGACACAATGTGTCCTATCTGAACACTCTACCTATCGGGAGTCTGGAACAGCATCTAACTGCGCTTTCTCTCCTCATGAGCAGCACCAGGCAGTGAGAGGACAGCTCAACCTGTTCTCCGTCCAGAGACACTTTGGGAGCATGACAAAACGCTGCAACCTAATAGAGACAGACAGCATTTCCAGACAAATACAATCAGCATCAGTGTCATGGTAGTGTCCCACTATCAGCTTCAATATATCTCTGCACTTGTACATGCTCACTGTTGGGTTTATTTACCTGCTTAGTGGTGAGACCCAAAGATCGAGCTTGTTTCCTGGAGAGCTGCACCCTTTGAAGTCCCAACAGACTGAAGCCTGTTTTTGCACATGCAGATAGTATATAGCTGTAACAGCGTGGTCCAACCACAGGAGACACAAGGAGAAACAAATCCCCTGTAGAGGAACACAAAAAAAGGGGAGGAAAGGGTTTACTTTTTATATAGCATTATAATGATGTAGTTTTTATTTTCTAGTCACCTTTCACAGTTGCACATAAACCTGCTGGAGACGAGGTCTGAATATGAGAAACTCTGTCTTCTGATTCACCGCAGTTCTGATTTCTATAGTAGTGATAACAAGAGCCAGCTAGTTCAAAGGAAAAGTTCATCAAAAATAAAATATAGCCAAAGAAGATTTTGAGGAAACTTTCATCCATTTTTCTTTGTATTACATAAGTCAATGAGACCCAAAACTGTCAAGTACCAAAAGCTTTAAAGGTGATGTGAAATCCATGATTCAAACTTCTAAAGAAAGAGGATCACTTTATTTGATGAAATGTACATTTAAGCGTTTATTCGTTCTTAAATTAAATATCAACCAACCGGAACCGTGAAATGTCAATCTTAACCAAATGTCATGTTTTACATTGTTTGTTGTAACCCTTCAAACAATATTTCGATTCAATGAGAAGCAAATCGTTTTGATTTCATAATACAAAGAGATCATCTTCTTTAAAAAGACTTATCCCGAGTTCAGACTGCATGATTTTAGGCCTGATTTTGACTCGCCAACAGGTTTTGAGAAATTGCTGACAAATGCCTGAAATTACAGGCAAATCGGTGCCCGTACACATGAGTCACAATCACACAATGTGAACTATCAAAGACGCGAGAGAATTGCTGATGAGTCGTCGATACCCGTGACATATTTGGCATGCTAAATATCTGGACCTGTCAGCAATTTAAATCATGCCATATGAATGTGATCTGATTGAAAATGACATCAGTGATTACCTACAGCCAATGAGAGAACAGCATCCACTAGTATGGGTATCTGCAGGCCAGCGGGAGGTTGGAGGAGAAGTTAAAAGTGCTCATTTTCCGTTTATTTGGACCCAAAAAATGGAGGAAAAACTAGTGTAAATTCCGTGTCTGTTTGATGCGTCAGCTGTGCAATATCACAACCGGGTCAAGAAAGAAAAAAGTTGCAGAGAAATTGCTAATTCTCTTCAAAGCCAGGTAAACAAATTAAGTACATTTTTTACCCTAGTAAAGGCTTCTTTCTCATTATGCAGTTGATGACAAAAGATATACTACACAACCTCGCCTTGTTTCCAAGTCATTTATCACATGTTTGGTTGTGAGACGCAGTTTAGACAAAGTTGTGGGCGATTCTTCCTATTTTCAAATCATGCAGTGTGAAACCCTGTCGCCGATCCATCTAGCAGTGTAAACAAAACAGCGATGAAACGCTACCCCAGATAGTCATGCAGTATGAAAACATCTGTGACATGACTACTTTGAAAATCATGCAGTCTGAACTCGGCATTGAGCTATTGTTTCAATGATATGGTTTCATCTCATTTCCCAGAGATGGGTTGCGGCTGGAAGGGCATCCGCTGCGTAAAAATATGCTGGATAAGTTGGCGGATCATTCCGCTGTGGCGACCCCAAATTAATAAAGTGACTAAGCCGAAAAGAAAATGAATGAATGAATGGTTTCATCTCATGCTTAAATTGCTTAAAACTTTTTTTTTTTTAATTGAAGCTTTTGGCTGCCATTGACTTGTGTACAAATACAGCTGAAATATGTTCTCTGTATTTTGCAGTTATACCAGATTTCAACGTCACAAGGACATAATTTGGGAATTATTTCTTCAAAAGTATTACAGTGCTTACATTGACGCTGTGTTTTCTGCTATTCTACCACCAAAAAACAAGCAGAGCCCCAGATGCACACGATTGGCAAGACGGGGAGAGTACAGCAGGGGCTGGTCCTGACTGTGATGGTAAAGGGCGTTGATGGATGCTGGATCTGTCCGCCTTGCCAGCTGGAAATCTGATGGCCCTGTGATCTCCTGCCACACCGAGTTAGCGTAAGGGCCCCGGAAAGCCATGATGAGCACAGGCTGATGTGTATGTTCACCTGCATGCATAACTGACTTGTTTACTAGAAGACAGGATATGTTTTAACCCATACAAATGATATGAATACTGTAGGGTGTAAGATGATACCTGTAAAGTTTGTTAATAACTCTTGGGGTGGATAGAGGAAACGCATACCACACACATCCAGACCTGATTTGGAGACTAGATCAAGTGTGTGGTGCATCGCCAGTGGGTTGAAAAACAAGGCTCTGCCTATCAGAACAAGTGCTGTCTGAATGAAAAAATAATAATAAAGAAACCATGAAATGAGAAGACATTTAATTAAAGATGTAATGACATTTTGCTTTTACCTCAGTATGACAGTGTTGAAAACTTTTGGCCTCTGTCCTTTTACATTTTTGGTCCCCTGTTTCCACAGTTTGCCAGTAAAATCCTGGGATCACACTGAAGACCTTTTCAACGGTCTTTAAAAATAGATATATTCTGAATGCATTTACTTTGTACTTAATTACAACAGTTTGGTAACAATGTACTAAAACCAAACATAAAACATTTAAACCTAATCTTAACATGTACATTACCTTATATAGCTCAAGAGTTTCCTAGGTAAGTAAAGTAAAATGGTGTGCTGCCAACATGTCTCAATAACAGTAAACATACTAAATAAAAAATACCTCTGGATTTGGGTTGACAGAGATAAAGCAGTCCAGGTAGGATGAAGGCAAGTGGACAGGTGCAGGATATGGTTGTTCCTCCAGTAAATTATTTAACTGAGCTACCCAGAACGCAACAGTCTTCAATGATGTCTGGGTAAAGAATTCGCAAACTCTTCTGTAAAATTTGCTCTCGCCCACTTCAACCCCCCTCATCTATAAGAAAAAAAAATACAGGATTCCAGTAAAAAACTAAACTTTAATCCATTAAGTCTTTATTTGGTCCTAAGTTCTATTGTTCTACATTACTATGTATCTACATTTAAATTAATAATTTAATAAAATGCACTTATGTACATGCACGTTTCTCTATTATGCCTTTATTTAAAAAATAGTCTGTGTGTAATTGCATCGGTAATTTCTGCCTTTATAATTACACTGTCGGGCAATTCCTTACATCTTATCCACTAGATACTTACATTAAATATAAGTGCAATGTCTTTCGGATGAGATGATAAACCGAGGTCCTGACTCTCTGTAGTCATTAAAAATCGCATGGCACTTCTCGTAAAAAAGTATGGGTGTAACCCAGGTGTCCAGGCCAAACTCCCTCTCTGCCCTCAACCATAATGGCCTCCCAATCATCCCCATCCACTGAATTGGCTCTATCACTAGCTATGTTTCCATCTAAAAATGCGAATTAATGCGCAAAGGTGAATTATCGCATAAAAGATAAGCGAATAAAGGAGCAGTTCAATCCAACTAGTCAAAGCAAACAAATTTGTCAATTCTTGATTAACTGGTGCCAAATATCTACAGTAAAAACAATTTTCAGCAGTAGGAGAAGCTGCGTGAATCTTTTCTTCATTTAATATATTTCTTGAGCCTCAGAAGGCAATGCTGACACGCAATGAACGTGTGGTGGCGTTAGAAGGCACGAGACGTGGAGCACATACGCTCTTGATTCTGGAGGTAATAATATAATAACACTGATAATGAAACCGTTGAGGCATTTTCCAATGACCAAAACAACATTTCATTTTACAATGAGCTCAGCCTGCTGGTTTGTTCATTCGTTTTATCCTCACATGATCTCTTATAACGAAATCACTTTTTTTTAATGAGCATATTAGAATTTGTTTGGTAAAAGTGTTTCCATTGTAGTTTATGCATGTTTTTTTTTTATCGAATGAAAAGTTTATCCTACTCAGATATGCGCATAATTTATTATGCACTTTTTAAAAATTTCTAGGCATCTTGGCATTTCCATCAACTGATTTTGTTATGTGCATGTCCAAAATGCACATAAAATAGGTGGATGGAAACGTAGCTATTGTCTTTAGCTACCCTATAGCTGCTGTGTGGTGAGCACACTGCTGCCATTGTCCTGTGGCTGCCGTCGCATCACTAATATGGTGGTGTGGAGAAGCCCCCCTCATGATTGTGAAGCACATTGGGTGGATGAATTACCAAACTGTAATAACGATCTATGAGCTGTATAAATACCCATTACATTACATTATATTACATTACAATGTACTTATTGTTTTCATATTACATTGTACAATATGATGCTATTGAGGTGGGACACCGGTAAAATTGGGGACAGGTTTGGTGGTGTGGGTAGATTTAAGGGTGGGATAAAGTGTGAGGAATGGCTCAACAATGTAAAAATGGAATGTGCAGAAAAATATACACTAAACACAAAAAATGTGCACAGATTCAGAGTGGGCCAACCATTATATACCGAATCTGTACATTTTTTTGTGTGTGTTTAGCGTTCAATCTTCTGCAGATTCCATGTTTTACCAGTAGCTGAAAACCGAATTAAATTATTAATTGATTTAATAAACAAAGTTATGTTTTGGACTCGCCTTGGACTTCCTGCTGCCAGTCGGACCATCCTCAAGAGACACAGCGCAGATGTACAAAACCAAGCTGTCTTCCATATACAATTGCTGCAGTCCAGCCACCCAGAAAGGAACATCAAACTTACTACTTTTTCCCACACAGATCTTAGGATCGGTCTATCACAGAACAGGTAACAAAAAGATGAAATGTAGATTATTTTGTAAAATACTCACAAAAACTACAGTATTTCTGTCAGAGAGAGAAAAGACATACCAAAGACATGAACCATGCTATGAGTGCATTGTAAACATGCGATTTGTTTAAGACTGAGTCGAAGGTCTGTGTTTTCCTCTGTGTTCTTCCAGCCACCACACCAGGACTGGACAAGGACACAGTCAACAGCAAACACTCCTTATTGTGGAGATCTGCAGGTAAGGCATTTACAGAAGGAAGGTAGGATGCTTCCTAAAGGGAGTGAGTACAGCAGTGTTTACTCTAAAATTGAAAGCCATCTCCATTGTGTTTGTTATACATCAACAGCTAGCAACTCACGGGGTCATAGAGAATATCCGTCCTCTCGGCCACGTCATCCATGTTATTTGCAGAACGTTGAGGTCTGAATGTTTGCAAAAACTCGATTTCTGTCTTGTGTCTGATTTTATGATTGTGGTGCTCTCTTTGGGCATGAGGATAAACGTAAATATTATGTTGTGTTAATGTCTTAGGATGAGGAAAAAAAGTAAGATTTTTACGTACCTTTGTTTGTTTCCAGCAACTGGAATGTGAGAAGATTGAGAATTCTGTTTATGGTCATGTTTTGATGGCGAACAGCAGATATTGACCTGCTGAATACCAGGTTCACTGCAGCGAGATTCAGAATCCTGAAGTTGGTTTTCTTTTATAGTTTTCCCTGAAGAGCTTTTCTGCCTAGCCTCAGCAAAACCTTGTGGATTTCTCAAGCTGATGAGCACCTCTGACATACTTTGTTTTGACTGTCTTGAGTTGTGGAGTAGTAATCGCTTCCCTGAAAATTCTCTACAAATGTAGAATAACAATGAATTATACCTGAACGTGTGGTTGGTTTTAAAAAGGAGTACATTTTACTTTACATTTATGCTATTCATTACGTGTAATACAATTAACAATTCACAACTATACTAACAATTTAACGACTATAAACTAACAATTATACAATTTGTTTGTATTGTATAATAGCAAGATCCTCAACACATACAAATTTTGGAAGTTGTTGTTTTATGTTATGATAGATCTGTATTCCAAGCACAAGATTTTGATTACCTTTTCTGTCCATTTGCTATTGCAATTGTGTTAGTAGTCGTCTTAGTGGAGATAATTTCCCTGTCCAGGTTTGCAGGACAAATAACACCGTCACTCTGGCTAACGGCTGATAGTTTTGTTTGAAATTCATTTGTGCGCAAGTCAATATATATAGTGGGAGAATCGTCACTGAGTTGTAATTGTGCTGAGCTTCTTTTAACATCCACCATCTCTCTCCCAGTCGCTCTAGGAAAGTCACAAACACATTTAACCTGCAGCACAGAAATCTGCAAACATGAGAATTTGCACTACTGTTTAAGTTTGTTTAATGAATTAGAAAGATGTCTAACAGCAAGGCTGTGTTTAGTTGATCAAAAATACCTTCTATCTAAATATATACGGTAACACTTTACAATAACAGTACTTGAAAAATGATGTATTAATATGTAAACTAAACATTACTTTATTATGAATTAATGATGAGATAAGGTATGTACTAATCATGAACTAACTTTAACTACATAAGTCACATGAGTTCAAGTGTGAATAATGTCTGAATTACTTGTTAGTACATGTTGTTAATTAATGTATAAATTAACATTTAAGTTTAAGCTAAATGTAAACAACATGAACTCATGAGCAGTTGATGTATAATTATGTCATGACTTTACTTGGAGGGGCACATCAGCATTAACTCATCCATGAACTCCTGATGTTGACAGAACACTTTTCTATTGTTATTCAGTGTAAACTCACTGGTTGGACGTGCATAAGGAGTTCATGAGTAGTTAAGGATGAGTTGATGATGTGCCTCCAAGTAAAGTCACAACATAATTATATATGAACATGAGTTCATGATGGTTAAATTAAGCATAAACTATGTGGTAATTAATACATTAATTAACAAACAATCATGTACGAACAAGTAATTCAGGTAGCCGTTATTCACACATGAACTCATGTGACTCATGTTGTAGTAAAAGTTAATTCATGATTAGTGCATACCTTAACTCAGCATTAATTCATAATAAAAGTAATGTTTAGTTTACACATTAATACATCATTATGCATGTACTGTTATTGTAAAGTGTTACCAAATATACGTTAATATGTCATTTATGCCATCATTATTGTATAACAAAATGTGTAAATGAACTTCAGAAATTATTCTAATATTTTGAATTGCTAGTAAGGAAAAGTCTCATAGCATTGTCAATTCTGGCAAAAAAAGAAATAACAATATTTGATTAGGATTTTTGAAAGTTGAATAGCATTTATTTGAAACATTTTGTGCTACTTTTGATTAATTCAGTGCAAGCCTGCTCAATAAAAGTGCTAATTTCTTTAAATACGAAACACTGACCCCAATTTTAAAGTGTAATGTCCCACCATAACAATAAATAAGATAATTTGACCGTACCTGAAAGATAATTCTTGTATATTATCAGTTTTGACAGGTTTTGTTTCCATTTCATTTACTTTTCTCTCACAAAAAGCAAGCAGCTGCTCCATTAAATCATTTTCATGCATTCCGCATTCATTGTCTATAAAATAGAAAGATCCTTTTGTGTTTATCTGATATGAAGCGTAAATGAAAATGGATAAAACAGTGGCTGCAATCCAACCTTTTAGTGTATCAGTTTGAATTGGCTTGACAAGAGGTTTATGTTGCTTTAGAGTCTGAAGGACGTGGTCGAGATCCCAGGTATCAAGAGGCTGTTGAGATAATAATTTGTTATATATACCTTTATTTAGTATCCCTGGGCTAAAAATGTGATTAAATACATCCTAACTTACTGTCTGTGACAAAACAGAACAGAGCTCGTTTTCAATCCATCCAGTCTTGTTTGCTGAAGGATTGCTTTCTGATTTATGTTTCACTCTTTCATTAATTGGTCCTTCTGTATTGTAACCCATGCGAAGCAGATGATTATAGTCACCTTTTTGGCCATCAGCAGCCCAAGAAGGAAGGAACTGCAACAGATTTGAGTAAAAAGTTTGCCAAAGACAATGTGATTAAAAAAATTATTTCTCTCTCTCTCTCTCTCTCTCTCTCTCTCTCACACACACACACACACACACACGCACACGCACACACATACCTTGACTTCTGGCTTTTCTACATTGGTCCCTTCCAGAGAGTGACTCACTGGTGGATACTGATGAAGAATAGATATGTCTTCTTCGTTGTCAGACTGCAGTGTAAAATGTGAAATTCGGTGCATTTCTGTTAGGGCACCAATACTAATAGCAAAACTTGAATATGATTGTGATTTAATTGTGAAAATTAATTGTGAAAAAGAGGCTATACAATTAACATGGATCTCAACTTTATGTAAAAAATGGCTATCGTTATATACAAAAATATAAATAAACTAATAATAAACAATTGTTAATCTGATCATTATTTACTGAACAACAAAGGCTCTAAATTATAACATTTTTATTTAAACACTAGTATCAAATCAATACTAATCCAATTTTATTAACTATGTTTGCTTTTATTTTATTTAATCGTCGTTAGTTTTGATAAGGTTTATCAGAATCAATCATCTCGTTTGATACGACGATAAAAGACACTAGTGAAATATTATCTTCAGAGAGCAACTTACTGATGACAGGTCAGAGTCAAGGGTTGGTATCTTGGATACAATGTCGTCTAAAGTCCTCTGCATTTCTGAAGGTGAGTGCCTTTATTACTTTAGCAAACAGATGCCCGGCATTCACTCTGAAAGTCTGAATGCGTCTGACCGACGACTCCGACAAAACAGAAACTGTAGTTGACATGGCGACCACACGCGCCGTAGACACCGCTTTGTTGACACTGGTTAGCTTCTCTGTCATAATTTGGCGCGAAATTTGCTAGTTAACCGAAAATTTGTTTTTGTAATGATATAAACGTCTAAAAATAGGCAATTTTTTAATGTTAATGTGAAGAAAACTGTGTTAACCTTTACGAAGCTAACCAAGAACATAGTAAACAATATATAATTATAATGATTACATAAAAATATGGTTATTATTATTAATGATTACCGTTTCATGTGTATAAATTAAGCTTATTTTGGTTTAGTTTAGCAAATAGGCCTATGGCTAATTCGTGGTTTTGGTTTAACCTCAATAAAGTCTGAGTGAACATTTTGTGAAAGATTCATGATTTAATATAAAAAATCTAGCAATGGATGTCTTAATTATTTGTATAACCACATTGTTTGTAAAACAATGTAGTGAGGCAAAACCATGTGATTGTCATAGTTTTATTAGCTAATCTAATTTATTTAGGCTATTTATTTATTTTGTAGTATGGCTAAATTATTGGTTTGTTCATGACATTATTTCAGTAATTATTTAGATTTTCCCTTCCTTTTGACATTATGTCAATTAAGTAAATTTTCATCTACATGACAACTAATAGTAGAGTAGTAGTCTCTAGACCAGTGGTTCCCAAAGTAAGGAGGGTCGCGGGACATATGACGGGGTCCCTTGATTTCCAGAAGTCAAATAATTGGTTTAGATTTGTTTAGATTTTATTATTTCTTTTTAACCATAACCCCTAGACGATAAAAATAGTAGCTTTTAATAGTAAAAAACAACAACATACAACTGAACATCAGCCTGTATTTATTTTTAATGTATTTGATTGCCATAAAGGTTTAACATGGTGCTATAAAATCAATCTGCTGCAGCTGACACTATTGCTGTGTTGTTAGTCTAACTTAAACAAACAGTCCTATGAAAAAATAAATAAATAAAAAAATAAATAAAGGCGACAACTGAATATTGAGAATGATCTCTAATTGGTGGTCTCTAAAATTAAAACAATAGACTTGTGCTTAAAGCATTTCGTCCACCAGTCTCATTAGTTGAGGCTAATATTGACAAATTAATAAATGAGTGTAAAAATGATATGGTTGTAAGAGTGTTGCACTTTTTTGTGTTATGCTCGATATGCTCGTGTGTCGTGTATTGTCAATATGCTCGTGTGTCTATATATGTCTATATTTGTATTAGCAACCATATTTATATGTATAACCACTTCTGAGGAATTTGGGGGTCGTGAGTCATTGGTATTGTTATTTTAGGCGTCGTAGGCTGAAAGGTTTGGGAGCCCCTGCTCTAGACTACCTGCTTAATGTTAGCAGTTTATTTTGATACTCCATCAACTAACATTTTAATAATAAGTAACTTTGTGTGTCAATAAGATTTAGCAGAAATATAGTTGCATTAGCTACTTATTGTGAACAAACTGCCTAAAGGGGACAAATAAACAAAACAAATCCGAACTTCACCAGAATTGCAACATGACAAAGGAAATACATTTTAAAATAAAATGTAAATGTTAAATTGATTTATATTAGTTTCAATGCATTGTTGTTCTTACTTGCTTCTGAAGTGTTGCTCAGCAGGTCTTTGGACTTGGAGCATTGATCAATAATATGTACATATCTCCATATTTGGGTTTGGTTTATCAGAATGAACATTTGCTCAATGTCCTTTTTAGTGTTTATGCAAAGCCCATAAACAAACAATTTGTTTGATTTTGAAGGATGAGACAGACTTTCTCAAAAAAGTATTTTACCAATAATACTTTCAGTACATTTCTCAGATGTTTGATGTTTTACATGTTGTGACAGTGAAACCACTTAATTCTCTTCAGTCACATTAAAATATAGTCATTTTAATATATATATATATTTTACATGTCACATTTTACAGTCTAACATTTGTTCAGTAGCATTTATTCTAATTTACCTCAGCATATCAAAACTATCTATCAAATAGCACTGTTATTTTTATGTGACTTGGTACAACAACTTATCATGCATCTTTTTTTAAAGAACATATTTACAAAAGTAATCAGTGGTGTAGTTAGTAGACATATTGTTTGTAGATTTAACAGTCCCTAAAATGTTCACCTGCAATATTCCGCAGATCAAGTCCAGAAGCACTAGATGGGCTAGCACATGTGACATTATTGTATACCGTGATAAGCGTATGGGGCTCCTCACCTTCCCCAAGCATTTCAACCTGCAGTGGAACCACCTGTGGCTTCTGTAGAATGAAATCTCGAAATGGTTTTGCACTACAGTCACATTTCCAGTTGTTACCAGAAAGCCATAGCTGATCCAAGCTCTCAGGTATAGAAACTGGTAGGTTGATCAGTATATTGTCTTTCAGGTTCAAGTAACGCAAACGTGGCAGCATGTGTATAGTTGAATTAAGTATGAGCTCCAACTTGTTTCCAGAGAGATCCAGCCAGGATAGGTGTTGCAGGGGTAATAAGGCCTCAGCAGGAAGATTGTGCAGTAAATTGCCAGACAGCAGCAGGTAATCAAGGTTCTTCAAACCATAAAATGTGTTGGAGGTGATGGATGTTAACTGGTTGAATCTTAGATCAAGCTGTTGTAGCCTTTGTAGCTCCACAAAACTCTGACGCTCCACCAGAGAGATGTTGTTGTGTTGAAGGAAAAGGCGACGAAGACCTGTTAGACCACTGAAACTCTGGGCTGAGACTTTTTTCAGACAGCTTCTATCAAGGTGAATACTGTGGAGTTTTGACAGACCCTTGAAAACCTGATCTGGCAGACTGTGAAAACAGCTGCCAGTAAGTTTCATCACTGCAAGATGATTCAGGCCTATAAATGTACCCATGCGTGCCTCTTGTAGCCGGTTGTTCTCCAAGTTCAGCACCTCTAGGTGACCCAGCCCTTCAAAAACTCTCACCCCCAAGGCTCGGATCTGGTTGTGGCAAAGGCAGAGCTCCTCAAGATACTGCAAGTCACGGAAGGTGCCAGGTCTTAGGCTGTTAATTGAGTTGTTTGACAGACGAAGAACGTGTAAGCTTTGTAGACCGATGAAAGTTTCATCATGAAGTACATTTAGGCGATTTCTGCTGAGGTCTAACCATCGCAAAGATTTCATGCCCACAAATGCTCTAGGTGCCACAGTCACAATCTGGTTTTGCCCCAGATAAAGCTTCTGCAGCTTGGGAAGTTTCAGAAACACATTTGCCTTGATGACTTTAAGATAGTTCCCAGTTAGGTCCAGTTCTTTGAGCTCATTCAGACCTTGAAATAGCTGTGGTTGGAGGTACGCCAGGCGATTCCCGGCAAGAATTAACTCTCGTAATCCATGTAAGTCCTGAAAGCCTGTCTCCGGCAGCACAGAAAGCAAATTCCACCCCAAGTTCAACAACCACATGTGGCTCATTCCAGCAAACAACCTGTCATCTATTCGAAACATCTGGTTATTGTTGAGACTAAGGGTCGCAAGGTTTGGTGTGCCCTGAAAGACCAAGCCAGATAACGAACGGATATTGTTTCTCTCAAGGTGCAAGTGGGCAAGGGAATTCAGACCTCTGAAGGCATGGGCATCGAGGGATACCAGTAGGCTGCTTTGTAGGTTCAAGAACTCCAGATTGGTCAGCTTTTCAAAAGCACCAGCTGGCAAGTTGCTGAACAAATTTCCGTCCAGCCACAGGGAGCGTGTAGACAAAGGAATATCAGAGGGAACCTGAGTGAAGTTGCGTGTGCTGCAGTAGACATTGAGCTCCAGGCTGTAGTCATCTTGGAGACAGGTACATCCCTTTGCACAGGGCTCACTTTTTTGGCTAGTGGGTTCCTCAGAGGGTTTTGGATCTCCTGAGAGCCTCGGCTGTTCTGAGGGTTTGGATTCCGGGTGCGCAAGCACAACTGATGTGGCCAGTGTGTGCAACAATAGCAGGACAAAGGGGCTCATCCCAACTAAAAAATAATTAATAAAATGTTAACATTCATTTAATAAAGAACTTTCAGTTGTATCACATTCATAATTTTAAAATACAATATCACTTTTTGCATCGGAGTCTGAACATAATTGGATAAAACATACATTAAAAAAACAGATAGATTGGATTGATTTTAAATATGAAAATTTGCATTGGCTGTACCGTTTGATTGTGGCAGCAGTCTAGCAGGCGTTCACTAGAACCGTGGCATGTGTGTGACAGGTCTGAACCACCTCTCCCTCTATATATCACCTCGAAAAAGGACAAACAGTGCTCTGCACACAGAGTTAACCTCTTCTTTTCTGCTGTTTTCATTTTCAGTTTCTTGCTGTTGCCACTGTTTCAGCACATTAGTATATCAAATGAATCATAGCAAAAACTTATTTACAGTTACTATTATTTTCCAATTGATAAATATTTATTAAAAGCCATGATATAGATATACATTAACATATTATCTTTTTGTAGGAAGAGTGTTTTAATGGAGATGTTAAAACTTTTTGATTATATTATAATTGTCAAAGATTTGCACTGCAATGTGATTGTCAATGTTTTTTCAGAGAATTTTCTAGCAAATACTCCCACTCATTTTAGACGAAAATCCTTTGACTTTCTGTGTATAGTGTTCCAAAGTTCATGAAAATCTGCCGAGCCATCAGTGACATTTAGCAGACGGTACTTACTCCAGTTGTGGTTATCTGTTGGAAGACATCCAACTCCTAAAACTCAAAGAGTTTAAAAAGCTACCGTAAAGAAAGTTATGTGTTTCTTTTTTCTGATTTTAGACAGAAACATATGTGACCTCAAAACCAGTCATAAGGGTCAATGTTTTGAAACTGAAATGTATGCATAATCTGAAAGCTGGGTAAATAATATTTGGGCAAGACACTTTTTGAAAATCTGGAATCTGAGGGTTTAACCACAACATGATCTTTACTTAAAAGAAAGATCAATCATTTTGATGCATACCATTTTATTTATTGCCAAAAAATACCTGTGCAACTGGTTTTGTATTCCAGGGTCATAAATATTACTGGCATAAGATTCGATTAAAAAGAAAGACACTCTTGATGAAACGTTAATACTGAAGAACTAGCCATATTATAGGTTGATTATTCAATGGTATTCAAAGAATGTAGGAAATCGCAACTACTGTAAAGGCAAACAAAGATAGGACCCTGCTCTGGCAAACAGTGCAGTCCTCTTTCCTCATACTCTTTCCTCAAATCAATACATTTCATTCACAATTTTAAACTGATGATCCATTTTATTTTTGATGCCCTTCAAATGCTTTCGCTGCTTGAAGGAAAAATGGATTTGCAAAAGTCAAGACACTTTAGTCTTAAAAAAGTTAACCCAAGGTCACTTTAAACTACAGTAAACGGAATCGGGAAATGGGTTTTCTTGCTCATTATTTAATGAGGTTACCCATTAAAATTCATGAGCTGATGTTTCACACTACAGCAATTCTTCTAAACCCTAGGTTGATTTCCTTATTTATGCTGTCTGAGTCATTGATTGGGCAAACAAACCACACGTTTGCATAAAGGCTCTATATTGCACATTCTCACATTATATATAAATTATTGCAGCCATGATGTAATACTTGGAAGTCTATTTCGCAGCTGCCTCCCATAAGATATCTTTTTATGGGCTTTTATAATTTATGGGGTCTGCGTAACATAAACTGTTCACTCTCACACATTAACTATTCTTATATAGTAGTTATTTATATTTATGTTTCAAATAAAGAAAAAACACGTCATTTAGTTTTTACTATGGATATGGATTCAATGTTTTGCAGGTTTATTATGTGAAATAATTAGTTTCAGTTCCTTTGAGTTGAAGTTCCCCAAACCAAAAGTGCAAACCATAACTTAATACGGCCGACTCCTCTGGAAAAGGGTGGATGTAACATGAAATATATCGGTGACTGACCAAAGTATGAGGCTTCTAACTGGCCGTCAGCAGTTAGCACCACATCTAGCCATAACATTGTAACTCTGTTTCATACTGTATATACATTTGCTTTCAAGAGCTCACAATTAGCTGATGATTGACTATAAAACTAGTTTGGCATGCTGTCCCAGGAGAGAGCCCTGAGCTCATAAGGTCCTCGAGCCTGGGGCTCCTTCCCGTTTGCAAGGCGAGAGGGGGGTTTGAGCTCAGGTAGATCTCGAGAACTCCCCTGCTGTAGTAGCCAATGAACAGATAGTGATTGATCTTAAGAGATATCTACTTGGAGCATGTCTATAGAACTGATTTAAATTAGTCAATTAACTGAAGTTGCATGTTTTTGGACAGTGGGAGGAAACCGGGGAACCCGGGGGAAACCCTGTGTAAACTCCGCACAGAAACATTGACTGGCTTAGGAAGGACTAAAATCAGCTATGTTCTTGCTGTGAGGCAACAGTGCTAACCACTGGGTCACAATGCCACCCATCTAGGAAAGGATGAGTAGGGGTGGAAGGGGAATTCTTCAAAACAAAGATGGCGAGATAAGGAACTTTAGGTGTGTCCCAAATTGCATACTTATGCACTATTCTACGCCATTTTGTAATATAAATAGTGTAAGTGGTGCGTTTACACTGAAAACTCTAAAAATAATAAGTGCACTTTAATTACCTGGATTATACACTCATTCAGCCGGTAAACTGAAGTGTGTAATGATGGACACTTTATGCACTCAACTACTGCAGCTTTGAACACGTAGCGGAATCGGGCACACATGTTGGATAACTTTATTTATTTTGAATTATGAAAGCAAAATTCTCCTACGAGAGTGATTATAGCGCCTCCCGATGGTGAATGCGGCTATACTCATGCCAGGTATTATTTGGTATTTTGGTAATTTATTTCACTAATTTGGCAACCATCAAACGTTATCAGGGAAACAATTTGAACTTCTGCTCAGTAAAAAAGCCATTAGTGTTCCATTTGGGACAACACTACATACATACATTATGCTGTTGAGTGTGTAAGTCAGGGGTGCTCAACCCTGTTCCTGGAAAGCCACCCTCCTGCAGATTTCAGTCGCAACCCTGATCAAACACACCTGAACCAATTAATTAGGACCTGAACAGCACTTGATAATTACAGGCAGGTGTGTTTGATATATGTTGCAACTGAAATCTGCAGGAGGGTGGCTCTCCAGGAACAGGGTTGAGCATCCCTGGTGTAAGTGCATAGGTACATAGTCCATAAGTGCATAGTGTGTCATTTTGGACGCAGCTTTAGTGTATTTTTAGTGGCTTAGGAATCGTCTGATTGGTGAATCCTAAATTGGATAATGTTGTACCAGCCGCAAGCAATGATAAGCACGTGATCCTCTTGAAATTAGTTTATAAATACACTTCAGGGTTAACATCACAATTGGCTTTCATAACCCCGTGGGGCTAAGCCTTCAAGGTACACAATAAAAAGGACTTTTTATAAAAAAGTATAAACATTTCCCAACCCTACAGCTTTTGTATCTTTTTACAGGAGAGTATGACAGACCAGGACTAGTTGAAGCAAGAGCCCACAAAAGATTGATAGGTTTGGTTTTTCCAGAGCAATACCAGTCAAAACAACTTTAAGCTAAGAAAATATAATAACTGACATTTATTATTGGCATTCATGGTTCTATAAAGAAGTGTGACATCCATAGAACCTTATCATTACATTTTTAAAAAGTTGGGGAAAAGGTTATTTAGATTAATAAAGTGTTCTCTGCACTAAGAAAAGGGGGTCTTTGACCACCTAACTATGGCAACACTTTAAACAAATCTTCTGAAATCTTTGGGGAGGTGAGCAAAAATTACCAAAAATGAGGAAAATACAATCAACTAAGAATCAAAGATGTGTAATTTAAGACACATTACCTTAAAATCACCAGCAGAGGGAAGTACAGCCTTTGCTTACAAGAGTCCATCAAGTTAAGTAGAGTTCTCTCCAAGAAACATCCCGCATATTTTCATATTTATTATATATGATCATCCAGTCTGTCAATCTTTAATGCCACAAGAAAAGATCTGAACATTGCAGACCTTCTTTTTTCTTTCTTTTTTTATTTTACACAAAAATACCAATGACTGTTTTACTCCAGTGGGCCAACTGATAATTCCTCCTCATCAAGTTCACCTTGCCTCAGGTCTGTTTTTCAAAACGCATACTGTCTGTTGTAATGTTCTTTCTATATGTAAGATGAGCAGGATAAAGTAAGGTACCCAACAGCAAAAAAAAAAAAAAAAAAAAAAAAAAAAAAACTCTTTAAAAACAGAAAGTGCTTGCATATATTCATGAAGAATATGCAAACGAACAGCTCGAGTATGAAGGCAGTCAGCACTAGAGGGTAATCTGCCACACTACAGCTTTTAATGATTGCTTCTCCCCTGACAAACAGCTCTAATTGGATCGTTCTCTTACAGTCAATGATATACAAAGGTTTGGAGCTTTGTCATTTGGCTGTGGCTCACCGTGAGCACAAGAGGTGTCAGGATGAATGACAGTGCCAGCTGCTCAAACACACTCTCTGCCTGTTCAGCTCAGCTCGGCTTGCTTCACCAAAGGCTGAATGAACCAGTACAGGACGTATTAGTGCTTCTTCAGCGCTGAGGAGGTGAGCAGGCCTAAAGGGTACAATGTCAGATTGAGTTAGAGAAAGAGCGCATGAGATGCTGACGTTCGATTTTTCTCTGTGGTCTTCCCTACGTCTCCGTCAGGGAATCCGCATATCTGCTGAGTCTCTCCCCTCTGAAGTTTATTTTCATTGCTTTATGAGATATAATCAAGGGAAAGAGATGTTGCATAAATACTGAAATGCAAGGACGCCAGCTTTGAGTAAAGAGCATGCATTGAAATTATATTTTATGAAATGTACAAGGCTGTAATGGGATTACACAATGGTAGGCTACAGGGCTTTGCTAGGCTTTGATGGAAAAAGTGCAGAGCAAGATAGAAGGCAATTTAAAAAGCATCGACAAGCCTGATTGTAAAATGTGTTATAGATTTGTTGAAAGCAGGAATGGGAAGGTTACTTTTCACAAGTATTTCACTATACATTATACATTGAGTTAAAAAGTCCTTTATAATATAGTTTGTTAGATTACTTACATTTAGTAACTTAATCTAAATATTCTGAATACATAAAAAAATGTATAAAACATGTATAAAACATTTGTTAATTAACATATTCCATATGTTGTGTTGTATTTTCCATTTATTTATGGTTATGAGGTGCAAAATCCACCGCTTCAGTTTAACAAAGCGATATTTTAGTAGTTTAAACAATATGTTGTATAAGAAATAATTTATAAAGAATTAATTCTGTTAAATAACAAAAAGGTTTGTTTTTTAGACTGTAATTTATAACATCGATCCACACAGTCTATCACTTAAAACTATTGAAAATGTCAATGTGCCACTTTTTTCTAATTTTTCAACATCAAAAGTTGTTGGATGAAATATTTACTCTGCCTGACAAAAGTCTTGTCGTTGATCCCAGTTGTAAGAACAACAAATAATAACTTGACTTCTAGTTTATCATATGGAAAGGTGCCAGAAGGTAGGTTTTTTTCAGTGAATCATCTGTTGAACTGTATCCCAATCATCACAAATATGATTGGTCACAAATATGACCCAAGATTCTTACAGAAAGTTTGAAATTTTCACAAGTTTGGTGAAGGAAAAATCATGATTTGGGGTTACATTCAGTATGGGGCATGCAAGAGATCTGCAGAGTGGATGGCAACATCAACAGCCTGACATTTGTGCTGCTCATTATATTACAAACCACGGGAGAGAGCAAACTCTTCAGCAGGACAGCACTCTTCATACTTCAACCTCCACATCAAAGTTCCTGAAAGTAAAGAAGGTCAAGGTGCTCCAGGATTGGCCAGCCCAGTCATCAGACATGAACATTATTGAGCATGTCTGGGGTAAGATGAAAGAGGCATAAAAGATGAATCAAAAGAACTCTGGGAGTCTTGCAAGAATGTTTTCTTTGCCATTCCAAATGACTTTATCAATAAGTTATTTGAGTCATTGCAGAAATGTGTGGAAGCAGTCCTCCAAGCTCATGGGAGTCATACACAATATTAATTCTTTTCCCACTGCACCATGACTTTATATTCTGTACTGTACATTATATCTGTTAAGTGAAATAACTTTTCTTTGCTTAGACAAGTCTAAGTGAGAACTTTGCCTTTCATATAAGCCACTTCTGATACCAAATGATCAACTAGAAGTCAAGTTATTATTTTTTTATTTAGATGTTGAACAAGCATAGTGACACATTTTTTCAGCAACATCAGTGAATGTTTCCACATTTTTAATACGAAATTGAAATGGATTTCCTAACATGTGTAGATGTATAGAGTAGATCACACTGTGTGTGTGTTTACATTAATTACCCTTCCAAATATGGTCAAAATCAAGCTATCCTTTCAAGGATAATTCGTAGGGAAAAAAAATGGACTTGTTAAACATTTATGTGCAAAGTTTGCAGTTTCTAAGCCCCACACCATCTATTTAGATATCAGAGAACGGTTAACTATAATGTTTCAGTGAATTCTATGGCACCTTTAAACATTTCCAATAGATGAACAAATTAGAGCAGCAGCTAATTTATCTGCACGCAAGCAGAACTTGTTGCCAAGTACAACAGTTATGCACCTACCCAATAATACATTCAAACAGTTCCCTTCATTATCGCCATGAATAATATTTAGAAATAAGCATTTGTATCTGTTCTGACCTGTTAACTCCTCTTAGGCCTTCACAAGGGGACAGAGTAATTGCTTCAGGTAGTGCTATTTACATGAATAGTAGGTGTCTCTGTTAGTCTAGTGTCCCTTTGGGAGTATAACAGTGTATGCTGGCAATGGGTAAGAACGGTAAGCTGTTTCCACATGATTTCCACATTATGTTCAGACCTTTAACAGCCTTATGAGCCTCAAACCTCAATAATGGGATGAGAAAACCCATTATCACTGATATCCGGCTGTATTACCTACTGAACAAATGACCTCTCCTGTAATCATTACAGATCCCTGACAGTTTCAGCTTTCTGTGTGAGCCTTGAAGAGATTCTTCTCTGTATTTCCAACAACAACAACAATGGATGTTTCATAGTTAGTACACCAAACAAGAATTGCTCTTCTGTTTTTATTTGACCAGCAGACCCGCTTTCTGGTTTTGTATGTGTTGAATTTCAGGCAGCTTATTCTTTGTGCTGGGAAGATCTTCCAGTAATAATGGTCATAAAAATTGTGCCTATTTGAAAAGTGTAGCGGAGCCGTTAATGAAAGCGGTGCGATTTATTCTTCAGTACAAATAGCGTACAATTTTGCCCTCACACCACAGCACACGCAGGCCTAATAGTCAGGGGGTTTAGCCTGAACAATGCACGGGTGATGATTTGTAATATCACATCTTATTTTTAGGCACAGGCAATGAGAAGCGTCATTAG
Organism: Danio albolineatus; assembly: GCA_903798035.1. Taxonomy (NCBI): domain Eukaryota; kingdom Metazoa; phylum Chordata; class Actinopteri; order Cypriniformes; family Danionidae; genus Danio; species Danio albolineatus. The sequence continues at coordinate 1,675,355 of CAIGQQ010034267.1, forward strand.
AAAATGAGCCGAATCGACTTTGCAGACCTTTCTTTGGCTCTCAGTTGTCAGGGTTTAGTGGTTTCCTATCCAATGCTGACGGTTAATGTCTGTTTCGGGTTACACAGCATGTCAGGCCTGCGTATGAGGATTTAGAAACTTTAATCTGATTGATAAGTTTGTCCATACACCATGGGGAAACAGTGGTAAATAACTATTTTTTGAATGGAAAAAAGATCCTGGGGTGGAACCTTATGTGTATTTATCCCAAGATGGTGATATATTTTTTTCTTTATGGTATTTATTAGTACCCATAGCTGTACTTTTTGAATTGGTACCACCTCAATGACACCTTTTGTGCTTGACGTGAAATATGATAGGCTGGGATGAAACACACTTTAATAAGCATGCACTGATTAAAAAGTTCATAAGCATGAATGGAGCAGATCAGATCAGGTCTTTAAGTCTAATGACTGAATATGCCAAGACTTCCTAGTCAGGAAGAACTGAAAAACCCTGTGCTGCCCCCCTTTAGCACACTAATAATAACTGTGATAAATTTTAATCAAGCTGGCACAGGCTGTTGTTGTTGGGGTAAATCAAACCTCTGCATACATGGCTTCAAGGTTTGCATGCATGCTAAGAAATGCTCCTTGGGATGTTTGTAGAACGCATAAACCAAGGGGTTTTGATACGGCATTTAAATGTAAATTCAGTTTAAACAACTAAAAGAAAAAAAAAAACATAATTAATACGATTTGCTTCATTTCAGTTATATGGATGTGTGAATTTCAGTGAATCGGGCCATACCCTCAAGGAAGTTGAGATGAATCTGTATATCTATTCATTTACATATACATCCATCCATTGATGCATGGACAGAACCCACACATCCACTCATCTGTCCATTCATTTACCACCCATATGTTTGCACTCACTGATCCAACCACAACTACCCACCTATCCATCCATCCATCCATCCATCCATCCATCCACCCATCCATACATTTATGTAAATTTACCCAACTCACCATGAACCCATACATCAACCCATGTGTCCAACTACTTATCATTTTGATCAATTCAACTTTCAACCCACAATTCCTTCCATCCATCCATCCATCCACCTTTCCATTTTCAACCCATTCATCCAACTATCGACTCAATCTTTGGTGTGCACACCCATTGGTACATCTATTCATTTATCCATCAATTGTCCATCCACCCGCCCATCCTTCCATCTGTACAACCACTCATTGCTCATTCCATCCACCAATCTATCCACCCACCCACCCATCTGCCATCAGTTCATTCACCTTTAATCCATTCAGTCATCCATCATTTTGTCCACAGATATGGGTTATAAACCTTTTATTCAGAAATGTAAAACAGAAAAGACAAGAAAAACCTTAAAAGCAACCATTCAAAAAAAATCTAAATTGGACTCTAATTAAAAATTACTATTTTTTTTTAATTTTGTATTCCAGCACATAGAGAAAGGAAAGAAACAAGGCACACCCTAATGTTATGGTCTTGTATACCAGATACCTTCGTCTGATCGATCTTTGAAGCCAAAACCGATTTGATGTATGTTTGCTGTCTTTGATATTTTCCACTATCTTATGTGTACAATCATCTTGAGGGACATAAAAAGGGCACATCCAAATATGTTTGGTTATAAAAAAATAAAAATAAACTCTCTCTGTTTTGTTGTAAGTCATTAAAATGTTATGCTGTTGTCCAAAATGAGTTCCAGGAGGTTTGGGCTTGATGGTGATATCAATAAGCAGGATAATTAGCAAGAAGATGCCCTTGAGCAAGCCACAATATGTCAGTTAGCTGCAGGATGGCCTCTCATGGCCTAAGCAGCTCTGAATAAAATCTGTCCATTAAATGTCATATAATGGTATGCTCTCCTGCTGTAAAAAATAATGATATTCCATGTGTCCAGACGCTGTGTGTTCTCAAGCTCAATCATAATGTCAGCAATGACATGCACCATTTCTCTTGACTGCTAATAAGTCCACATTCCCTACTGTAAGAGGGTTTCTTATTACCAAATGCAAATATAAACAGTACACCGGTATTAAGCGAGTTAAAGAAACAGACTGAAGCCGAAACTTTACAGAAACTTAATAACTGAACAGCACGGACAATTTAGCCATGCTATATCCTCAAGCAAATCTTTGTTTGCACCACCAAACTGCTTCTAAATAGATGCTGAAGTAGACCAGCAATCTCCTCAGTAAAACTTTTTGATAAACTCTGAGACTTGGGGAAGTCCAGAGGTCTTTTCAATTTCAGTGTTTATGGTGCAGCAGCAGCTGCGGCCCCCTTTGGTTTACACAGTTTGCATTTATTCGGACAATTCTTGGGTTTTATATGTTTTTATGCATCATAGAAGAGTTTTTCTCATAAAAAAAAAACTTTCATTTTCTTTGTGTTCTCGGTCCTCAAGGTAATTGGTTCCCCAAATGGAAACACAACTCTCAGGGAAAACAGTCCATTTCCTGCAGTAAAACTTTACTCGGGAGTTCAGAAGCTTCCGGCTCTGTTCCACAGGGAGCTTTAGAAAGATGATATGTTGATGATCAGCTCAGTCCTTCTGACAGTCCTACAGCACAGCCCAAGTCCTATTAATACACCCCATCATCTTTTTTTCCCTTCTGGAAGCTTCTCAGATGCTTCTGCTTAGTTACTTGCAAAGATGCTGTCTGTAGAGATCTGCTCTTTATGGACCTTTCGTTTATATGAAAATAGGCTCATTTCTAAAATAACACAATCTGAATAAAAAAACAAACTGCTTCAATACAATCAGTTATATGGCTCTCAAATGAGAAAAGTGGTTCGTTATTGCCATCATCGCCTTGTTCCTGTTGAAACAATTCGCCCTTGATGTTGCTAATTATAGGACTTGACTTGTATGAGATGTACTTGATGTGAATTTATTTTTGAATGTGTTTTGCTGACTGAAGAAAAGTGCCGAACGTTAAACTCAAGTTCAAGCTGTTGTCTTGTAAATAAGACTGTCTGTCAGTTGTTTGCTGAAGGAAAAAAGGTCACTATTTGACTCGTGTGTTTCAGATCATCACACTGTCAAAAAGAAAAACAAACCTCTGATGTTGCCTTTGAAGGAAGACTTTTAAATCTACAAAAACAACAAAGAGTTGTGGGTGAATAGTTCACTCAAAAATAATATTTCTAGCATTATTTACTTATCTCATGTCAAAAAAACGAAAGACAAATAAGTATTTTTGTTCTCTGTGTAACACATGACTCATCACAGGTTATGGCTCTTTCTTTATTTTGACTGTTTATTGTCAAGCTTAAGAAATGAGTTGCACAAAAAACAACATTTGAAGTCTGTGGAAGAAACTGTAATACTAAACACTAAAAGTCAAACTGATGACTGAAAATATGGCATATCTTTAATGTTAGATTTAAAATGTAAAGATCCTATGTGTTGCTCTGCTTCGAAATAACTTGTTGCAGTACTACCAAATCCCTATTTCTACTTTCCAATTGACATGTATGTTAATATAAGCTAATGTGTCAGTATAATGTTCGTCCTAAATATTATTCAATAAAGAGTAAGTCTGTCCTAAATCCTTGTAGGTAAATGAGTATTTCATTGTTAGACAGATGGTCTGTTATTACTGACAGAAATATACTTTTCTTCTATACAATCAGGGCTTTACGTTAACACCTGCCCAGGGGCGCCGCTAGCAATTTTGGGCCCCATGAAAAAATATGAGGATGGGCCCCCTACTAGTAACCTAGCTATCCAAACTCTTTGTCTGCAATGTAGTTATACTGACCTATGCGTTTTATTATTGATTTTGTCCACTAATTATCAGTATTTAGTAAGAGAACGGCCATGACTGTAGCTAGCAGATCTTTTGTGTCAGCAGAATTTGTCTGTAAAGTTTCAGCTCAAAATACCCATCAGATTATTAATTATAGCTCTCTAAAGCTCTTCCATTATAGCTCTAAACAACTTTTTCATGTTTTTTGCACTGGCCCTTTAAGAATAGTTCTCCCCGCCCACCGTTCCCGTCAGCGTGCCTCAATCTCCGCCCTCGGCTGCGTCAGACATACAGACACAACAGGAACATATGTAAGGGAAGCAGATCTCACTATGTTTGAGAAATACAACAGTAAGAACTTTACCAAAGACTGTTTAATGTGTTTGTTAAGGAGTTGCAACGATGAGTCACGCACAATGCAGTTATAGAGTTTGTTCACGCATGTACGCGCGCGCACACACAAGCGTGCGCTTTTGCAAGCAAATGTGAAAGGATACGGGTTTAATCTCCACTGCTGTATGGATATCTGTTATGTTAATGTACACAATAAACCTGATTTAATGTCAACAAACCGAGATTGAAGCGTCTTTTTTGCTGACACGCGGCTGTGGTGATGAAGTAAAGCTGAAGTAAATGGCTGTAGTTCATTATAAACATGCACTGTTTTAAAAACATGTTAAACTTGTGAAACTCACTCTTGATCACATTTGATGATGATTGATGACCTTTGCGAACTGAACAGACCTTTTATTCCCGGTTGTTTTGCGCACGTCCATGTTTTCATGTTAATACGCAGCTGTCAATCAATTCGGTGGGCGGGGGGACTCTGTCACTCTGTGTGTTTATATCACCCCAAAATGACCTTCTATACACTATAACTACACATATGACTGTCCAAACAGCTTAAAAAGTAGATTTTTCATCAAAGGTGCCCGTTAAGTTACTGTCAGGTTAATCAACAGACCGTTTTTAAATGTATTTATGTTGTGTTTATTTGGTTTGCAGTGTGCTGGATTTTGCACTCTGTTAATAAAAATTTGTTTAATTTTTTTTTTTCAATTATTGGCCGGCAAGAAGGACAGGGTTTTGCCATTTAAGTAATGGTCAGTTTAAACAAACGAACATTTCTTATTTATCGGTCTTATTGTAGAATAATTTTGTGTCTTATTGATTTAGTGTAAAGTGTGTCATTTGGGATGCAGCTAATGAAATAAGTGACCAAAATACCAAATAATAGCCTACCTGGCATGAGTGTAAACGCATTCACCATCGGGAGGCGCTATAATCACTCTCACAGCAGAATACTGCTCTCACAATCCAAAAAAAATAAAGTTATCCGACATGTGCGCGTAAAAGCTCCGCCCCTTCGGTTACGTGCGCAAAGCTGTAGTCATTGAGTGTGTGAAGTGTCCATCATTACACACTTCTGTTTACCGGCTAAATGAGTGCATCATCCAGGTAAATAAAGTGCATTATTGTAAGAGTTTTCAGTGTGAACGCACTACTTACACTATTTAATAAAAAAATGGCGTAGAATGCATAAGTATGCGATTTGGGACGCAGCTGATGTTAACCTCGAGGACATCGCTGCTTTGACAGTTTACCTGATGATCAACTCTCTTCCCGCTACTGACGGACTGAACCATATAGTGAAAGGAGGGGGATGCAATTTGACACTGACAGACACGAGGGGCAGATATAAGCCGTATTTTGATTTTTTATTTCTAATAAATTGTTTTACTTAGAGATTTATTTAGAGATACATTCATGATTTATATTACATTATAGTACTGTTATTAATTATAAAGCAGATCTCTGTGGGCCCCTAGAGTGCATGGGGTCTTAGAATCGTCCTAACTTGCCCCCCTTAGCAGCGCCCCTGCACCTGCCAACCATCCAAATGCGGGTAGATTTCAGCTGTGGCAGGTTAGACAACCACTCCCACTTGCCATTTTGGCTGGTTGAAAATCATTTTCAATTTGCCAGTGCTGGCTCGTCACTGAAAATTAGAGTGTGAGTTTATAACCGTTTGTCAGTATGCTTGTGAATATGATCTTAAAATTGTGAAGCAGCACGACAGATAATTGTTCATGTGAGCAAAAGAAAGCAGGTGAATACCGAATAAAAGGATGATTAGGCGCAGGGTGAGAGACAGGTGACGCACTGACGAGGGCTTTAGTGTGTCGCGCACACAGCTGAAGCTGGATTTATACTTTCGCCTGACGCCGCATCACGCATCTTGCTCATCCTCATTGAGCAAGGACACAACACACAAAAAATTAAAATGAACAAGGAGCCATGTGGACACAACACATCATTTAAATCAAGTAATTTTAGGATGCCAAAGTCAAATTTTTGCACATAAAATATATTCTTCCTAACAACAAAATTGTGGCTAGTAAAAATAGCGAGTGGCTAGTAACATTGGAAAACTACTAGCCACAGTGGCTGGTAATCAAAAAAAATTAATGTCAAGCCCTGTGTACAATGTAAAATAAGCATAATCCTGAATTGTAATATAACACTATATTAATATTTTTACTCTATAATGATTGTTTAATAGTATTTTATACATAACATGAAAGTGAACCTGTTAAAAAAAATTTATAGCAGTTTATTATAATACTATATATTACTATTACAAATTAGTATTAAAAGTAGTAAAAGTTAATGTATGTACAAGTAAAAATATGTAAATTGTAGTTTCATTCATGCTGATAATGTAAATAATTTTCTGTAATTTAGTGGAATAATTCTGCCATCTACTGAAAAAAGTACCTTTTTTAACTGGTGTTTTATTATTAGTTTATATTGTGGACAGTTTGGACAGCTGGTGGGATAAACTGGAAACCATTGAAATTTAACTTGCCAGTCTTCATAAAATAATTTCTTAATGCTTTTACTTAAAGGTGATGTGGGCATTCATGTTTTCATAATTCCCTATAACATCTGGCCCTACCATGATTTCTGCAATAATATTTGAAAAGTGTACAAAACCACACAGTTGTATTTAAACCATTTATCATAAATTATACACAATACACATTAAAAATCACATTTAAGTAAAACAAATTAAGAATTTATTTATATATATATATATATATATATATATATATACACAGTATGTCACAAAAGTGAGTACACCCCTCACATTTCTGCAAATATTTATTTAAATCTTTTCATAGGACAACACTGCAGAAATGACTCTTGGACACAGTGAACAGTAGTCAGTGTAAAGTTAGTTTAGCAGTGTAAATTTAGTGTCCCCTCAAAATAACTAAAAATACAGCCCATAATAGCTGAATGGCCAGTCCATCACCTTTACCCTGAGCCCCTTAAGCAAGCCAGTGAGGTGTGTTTGAGGTCATTATCATGCTGGAACACCGCTCTGTTGCCCAGTTTCTGGAAAAAGGGGATCATGCTCTGCTTTAGTATGTCACAGTACTTGTCAGAATTCATGTTTTCCTCATTGAAATGCAGCTTCCCAATGCCAGCAGCACTCATGCAGTCCCACATGATGACACTCCCACCACCATGTTTAATGATAGACAAGACACACTTGTCTTTGTACTCCTCACCTGGTTGCCACCACACACGCTTGACACTATCTGAACCAAAAAGGTTTATCTTGGTCTCATCAGACCACAGGACATGGTTCCAGTAATCTTGGTCCTTAGTTTGAATGTCTGCAGCAAATTGTTTGCGAGCTTTCTTGTGCATCATCTTTAGAAGAGGCTTCCTTCGAAAACAAAACATGCAGACCAATTTGATGCAGTGTGTGGCGTACGGTCTGAGCACTGACAGGCTGACCTCTCATCCCTTCAATACCTGCAGCAATGCGGGAAGCACCCATCCGTCTGTTTTTCAAAGACAATCTTTGGATGTGACGCTCAGAACGTGCACTCAGCTTCCTTGGCTGACCATGGCGAGGTCTGTTCTGAGAAGAACCTGTCCTCTTAAAGCGTTGGATGGCCTTGGCTACTGTGCTGCAGCACAGTTTCAGAGTGTTGGCTATCTTCTTATAGCCTAGGCCATCTTTATGCAAAGTAACTATTTGTTTTTTAAGGTCTTCTGAGAGTTGTTTGTCATGAGATGCCATGTTGAACTTTCAGTGGCCAGGTTTAGAGAGTGGAAGAGCTTTTACACAAAATTTAACTCACCTGCTATCTGGAAACACCTGAGACAGTGTAAAACTAATGAGTCACATGCCACAGGGGAAGGAAAATGACTAATTGTACTCAATTTGTACATTTTCACTTAGGGGTGTACTCACTTTTGTTGCCAGGGGTTCAGCTATTATGGGCTGTATTTTTAGTTATTTTGAGGGGACACTAAATTTACACTGCTAAACAAACTTTACACTGACTACTGTTCACTGTGTCCAAGAG